>JAQGCY010000247.1:0-21466 GCA_034700645.1 Xenylla mediterranea | reverse complement strand
GTAGTGTAGTGTAGTCCTCTCTTCAGTCTTTCTCCATTCTGTTTTCTGTTCATTCTATTCATTCTCCATCTCCACACAAATTCTTTCTTATGTGTTTAGATAATGTACATTCGTATTTCGTCCACATACATTTTAATATTTTCATTCCATTCATATTCATATTATTACAACACGTGTATACATGGAATAACCATTTAATTTGATTAATTAAACAAACAAATTAAGGATAAGGAGTTTAGTATATAGCTTATTAATCTGTGTAGCTTTTCAAGTCAAGAGTTGAGAGTGTTAATACTACTGAAGGAGCAGCCATGTTTGATTTGATGTTCTGAGGAGTTTACTCTTTGAGAGAATATTATAAAGAGAACGCACACGTCAGCCATATTTGTTTCCTTATATTCAATAGTTGGGTTTGGGTTATTACTACCTACCTATAAATTATTAGCCATTTCTTCTCTCCATCCATCCATTCTCCTCCATTGTATTGTATCTTGTATCTTTCAATTTGTAATATTTGTATGAGTGGACACATGTGTTTGAAAAGTTAAGTTAAATCTCCAGACTCCAATATTACTTCATTCAGGTAGGTATTTAATTATCTAATTTGCGAATTCGAACAATTGTATTTTGATGTGTGTACACGTGTATTAAATATAATTTTCCTTCCTTCCAGGCTCCAGCATTGGTGTTGGTATAATGACTGAAGAATTCAAGAGCTTAAAACACTACCACTATGGAGCGGCCGGACTCACTAAACAACAGCAGCAGGAACTTGAAAGGAATCTTCTACTGCAGCAAACTAAAATGGAAATGGAGTCTAATAAATTAAATCCACGAAAACTTACTCCTCCCTCAGCCAAAAGTAAGTAAAAATAGCTAGAAGAATAGGTACTGTTAGACTTGACATATGTATGTCTTGTTTTATAGAAGCCAGAAAATGTGGTGCAAAATCTAACATTAAAATTCCAAGTCCAACAAGCCCAAACTCAAGGCCCACCGGAATGGAAGCAAGGGATGATAATATAAGTAATAACTTTAAGGAATTAATTGCAACAGTACGAAAAGAGGCTCGTCGTCCCCCATGTATTATTGATAATTATGGTATGCTTAAGTTTAAGTTATTAAGTTTTATAATATTAACTGTTGTCGGAAGGAATATTATATAGAGTTTTCTTTTAATTTCCAGCTGGCGTAGAAGAAAAGTGTAAAGAATTTATGAAACAAATTGCACCTTTCCAGGCACATCCGATTTGTAAGCTTTTAATACAATGTGAAAATCTAATTATCACCAAGATTTGAAAATCGTAATTCATTCAATAAACTTATTTATGCTTCACAGATATTCCACCGTCAGTTCTTACTGAAGGTCTGTATCCAACTATTTATGCACCTAGTTTGCTACCTCCATTTCCATCTGCTTACTTAAGCAAACTACCACCACCTCAACCAGAACCTCATAAAATTTGTGCCAAAGCGTCTCCGCAGCATCAGTTTAAAGAACCTTCGCATAGTGTACCAAAAAACCTTCCCCATTCTGAACAACTTCCCAAGTCTCGGCCAAAAACTCCAACTGAATCTAAAGAACTTCCACACTCTCAACTAAAAAATTCACCTCAATCGAAAGAGCCTCCTCAGTCTCAGGCGAAATTCGTTCCTCATTTTAAAGAACCTCCACATTCTCAACTGCAAAATCCAGGTCAATCTAAAGGACATCCTCAGTCCCAGCCAAGACTCTCACCTCATTCTAAAGTACCTCCACAGTTCCAGCTAAGAAATCCATCTCAATCTACAGAGTCTCCACGGTCACGCTCACAGCCAAAAAACTCTCCTCAACCTATAGGACCTCCACAGTCTCATCTAAGAATTCCGCCTCAGTCTAAAGAGCCTCCGCAGTCTCAGCAAAGAAATCAATCTCAGTCTCCAACACAAATCTTTCTTTATTCTAAAGAACCTTCTCAGTCTCCGACACAAATTTTTGTTTATTCTGAAGAACCTTCACAGTCTCAGCTAAAAACTCCTTTCCAGCATAAAGAACCTCCGCAGTTACAGCCACGAAAGACTCCACAGTCTCAACCCAGAAAACCTCAACCTAAAAGACCGTCACAGCTCCAGCCCACAATACCTTCTCAGTCTAACTCTGGAGAATTTCTTCAATCTACGGAAACAGTAACAGTTTACAAAGAAATCTTGAAAAGCTCAAAACGAACTGTAGAAGTAGAAGAGGAAATATTTAATCAAATTGTTGGGAATACACAAATAGTATCAAATGATTTCCCAGCAATTGAAACAAACCATAAGAATGGCAAGAAAAGGAGAATAATATGTATTAAGGAAGGAAACGATATTCTTATTCCATGCTCAACACAAAATTGTAATGATTTTAATTGTAATGGTAAGACACATGATAATCATAATCACAATAGATTACAGAGACAGGCAAAGGTTCAAGTTCAAGTAACGCAGAAGAGTCCTCCTTCCATTCAAGATATGCAGGTTGATGAAGATGATGATGATAATAGTACAGTTCCTATAATTGAATCTGTATGTAGTTTGTCCACTTAAGGGCAGATTCCTTTAATTTTCACTAGTTGTTTTGTTCCCTCTTCTAACAATAACACTTGATGTTGGACCTAGTTAAATAAAATTATATAAAGGTTGATATTTTTGTACTTCGCTTTGTATTATGTATTAAAGTTTGTTATAGTTTCTAATAATGAAATAATAAATCTTACTCAAAAGGTTTTTATTCCTTGGTCCATGTATTGTTTTAAATCTTCTAGTAAGTTGTCGACGAGATTTAGAAGCTTGCTATTAACGAGAAAATATTTGGATTTTGTTGGTTATATTGGCAACTTTTCAACTGTTTTAGTTTATTGGGACTAAAAATATCACTTACTTCTTTCCTCAAAGCTTGTCTTGAACGAAATTCTATTCTTGCCAATTGAGTCTTAACCCAAGCCGGAATATCTGGAATTAATTGACGGAGGATAAGTTTCATGGCGATCACGATGTGCTCAATGGCTACGAAGAGAAGAATCCATTCGGCACCAGTAAGATTTGGTGCATACGAACGAAGATTTGGAGACATGCTAAGCAAAGCACAGTTGGTCATTACAGCAATTACACCCAGTACTTCAAATGCCATCTGCAAATATACGATATTATTTCATGGATGAAAAAATTCTAGTCTTTAACTATCTAATTATCACCAATAAACTTACTTGCCAAGCTCCAATATCCCGAACTCGTTTTGCAAATGGACGTTGAAAAACTTTACAAAGTTTAAATGCATCAGTTTTAATTTCAATTAGATTATTAAGCAGTGCCCATAGAGCTGCAAGCGGAGATACAGCCGAGAAAAGAAAGACGTAACCAAATTGTATGAACATTTCCAAATAGTCATCGAAAGTACCCTAAATTTTATATTACAAACGGTTTTAGAATTAACTTAAGAATTTCCAAGCAAGGCTTCCTTGGTTTACCTCATATTGATCCATATCTTTCTGTTTTCTAGCAGCTTCGATCCTTGGATCACCATCTTCTAAGGATTGCAATCCAGCCACAATGGCCAACGAGGAGGTTTGAGCTTGTAATGCATTACTTGAATTGAGCTCGGTGTGTTTATGATCCGAGCCATTTTGTTCTCCCAAATATTGAGCCATACGTGGGAAATATTTAATCACATTAGCTTTACCCTAGAATAATCGAACAATTTAGATTCTATCATCACAACTTATTATTACATTCACATACCCATAGCCATATTTTACGAATAAAAAGAGGCATAATTGATTCTTGAAATTGATTTAAAAATTGCATTAAAATCAACATAACATTAACTTGACTTCGAAGTAATTCAATATCTTGGATATAGAAAGCCAGGTAAAAGAGTGACATGAAGTTATTCACAAATTCAAAAATAACTAATTTTGTAACACGGTGTCGTTCGAAGGATGACTGTGTGCGATGATTTTCTACAAGGTTACAAATTATGAAATCAAATTAGTTCGTTAGTTAGTAATTAGTTTGTTCATCTCTTCATCATGAATAAAATAGACCAAGGTTGTATATTTACCCCATTCCGTGAGAAATGTTGCCAATTTACGATATCCAGAATTCATTAGGAATACAAGCCCGGCATAAATAATACTTGGAAGCATTGTAAACCATCCAGCAAGTTGTGAACCATAACGCTGCTTTGATTCTGTCAAATATTCCTCAATCCAAATCGAGTATAACATGATCCAAGTTGCAACAACAATACAAATCGCAACGATGGGGAAAGACACACCGTAAACCTAATAAAAGCCAAGTAGTAGTGTCAATTACATTTATAAGAAAATTTAGTTTTAGGAATAACTACTTTGGCACACGTTTTCCACCAGGGATAACTAGGTTGATATCTCCCCGTAACTGGGTCCAGTTTCATGATTCCTTTATGATTTGGCCTTGGATCTTCCCATTTTATCATACGAAGAGTTCCCCATTGATAAGCCAATTGTGAGCATTCTCTTTTCCACAGTTCCAAAGTGACTGTGCACCAGAAAACATTGAGAATACAAAAGAAACTGAGACATGTATAAGCAAAGTGTTCCGGGATAAATGCTTGAATTACTCCAAAGAAACTTGGCACTGTTAGGGACATTGTATAAAATCCAAGAAATGAAAAATATAATGTAATTCCATCTCCAAAATATCTTCGTATGTCCTCTGCAATAAATATGAATAGTCAGATTGATTGAATATATCAAGTAAGAATAGGAAACCTTTACCTAATGGTTGAGATTGTAAAAGTGCAAAGTACCAATTTCTGCTAAACTTATCAAGTTCTTCTTCATTGTGAAGAGGAAAGTGTTCCACAATTAGCCCTTCTTGTAAGAACGCTTGAACTGTCGATTAAAGTTAGATCTGAATAGATTACTAATATTTTATACTGCGAATGAGCAGTTTAGCTTTCTTACATATAGATTGTCCACTATAAAGGGTAACAGAAGCATATCCTGGTATTATTTTATCAGCAGAACGAGCCCTAATATTTTCTAGTTCTTGTACTACAATTAGCTGCTTTTCAGCAGGAGATAATAAATTGTCCAAATTAGTGCTACCATGTAGAAAGCTGTCTAAATCCATAACAGAAAACTCTCGTAATTCTCCACGCTCATCCAATTTTTTAAGCTCTAAATATTCCGCACATTCCAATAACTTTAGCTTACTAGCTGTGACATGAAGAACAAGGCTCTAAAAGTTACAAAATTTATTTTTTTTTTTACTAGATTGTATAATGTAACAAACATTACTTTGTTTTTACCTCAACAGACAAGTCACTATAAGGTTCGCTTCTAACTAAAAGCTCTGCTCCTCCATCTTGCTTTTTCCCAGTAATTTTCTGGATAAGCCATTTAACAGCTTCAGGAGCAATATTTGGGGCTAGCCTGATTACTAAATATGTTGTAGGAAAAGATCCTGAATCATTAATGCTTGGATCTAATATTTGATTTGCTTCATGCGTTGAATCCTCCGCATCAGCCGATTCCATTTCAGATTCTGATTCTAAAAACATAAAATAAGCATGTAAAATAATGTAATAAATCTAGCGTAAATCTAAAAAATCATTCAAAAACGAAAAGTTTATGTAATCTTTAAACTGTATCCTTGCCTTCATGTTCATGCTCATTCTCCGAAGAACTTATCTCAAGTGGCGTCTTAAATTTTGATTCAGAATATTGGGGTGACGCATTGGGTGTTCTAAAATCCATTTTATGAGCTCAAACTTTACAAACAATTGCCCATATTTTTTATACAACAGAGTCTGGTTTCAAGAACTATGAAATACGGTTTCGGAGAACTGCAATTTCCCTTGAAGGAAAATCCCATAAGTTTTGTGTTCCTACGGTTACACATAATGTCAATCTGTTGACGACCACAACGATAATCGAGGAATTAAATTAATGTCACCTTTGCTAGCCTAGTTATCGATATGTAATGAAATGAAAATACAGCACATGAATATGAACTACCATATAGGACAATTAACCACAATTCTAGCCGCATTGCACAACTAAATGAGCTCATTGATTATCAATAAGACAATAGAACTCCCAAGTTTTGCAAATGTATTTGTGCTGTGCATGTATGCTGAATGCGAATTCTGTAGATTGAATAACGTAGACACCCGACTTAATACTAGTTTCAGTAATTGATCAGCTTTGATGACGAAGATTTATAAATCAGTTTATATGCCTGTTAAGTATGTTCTTGAATTAAACGATTGAGGAAAAATTAAATTAAATACAACCAATTACCGTTCATTCCATCATCCTCTTCCATGGTTAACCTAGTAATCCATGGCCATGGTCTCTTCCACCATGGTTCTTCTTGAAGTTCATTGTTACAATTCTTCGGAGAAGTTGTTCCATCCAACATTTTAAAATGTTATGTTAATTTTAAATATTTCTACAATTTATACTTTTAGGTTAAAAATTGATATTGAAATTAGACTATTTGTTTTATAACTGAAAGGTTACAGTAGATGACAAACAAGACTTGCCAGGTACAAACTACGAGTTCTAAATAATAATGGTTTGGATTTTTAAAATGCAGGTTCAGTTAGACTATACGTTTTATCATACAACCTTATCATTTCCCGACTACCTTACAGTTACGTTACATCGATAAACCTTTAAGACGAAGAGCAAAACTAGTCGTAAAACCCAAAAGGTACTTCTTAAACCTTGAATTTAACTAAAAATCTTTATTAATTGAAATAGTAGTTGCATTCATTCTGTATTATGAATTCTAACTTCTAATAACGATAAGTGTATCTCACTACTAAGGAGTGACGAGGTACTTAAGAAACTAACTACAGCGACAGAAGTAGTACTTATAAATGCTTTACCAGTTTCCCTTCAATTCTCCAAATGATAAAATAAAACGGAAAAGTATGCATAAATGTTTTTAAAAAAATTCAGCATTGAATTTAATTATCGGCTAAGTTAAGTCATTTTATTGAGGTAGAGGTATTGGATAAATGTATTTTACATAAAAAATTTTAATGAATAAGAAATTTTAATAAAGTGTAGATTGTTTTTGTTGCCGAATCAGTTCATCATTCCACCGATCAGTCAATTTTGTCCGTCCGAATCCAATTATTGAGTGGGTTGGTTGTCACGTTGCATCTGGGAAGCAGTTGTACTAGGTGCCATTTGAGCATCCTGACGTTTTGCTTTTCCGCAGCATTTCCCCATTGTTGTAAGGAGGTGTTGACGATATATTGGTTCGAAAAGAGAAAAATCTTTAAAATAAATAGGAAATATTTATAGAAAATTTTAAATAAAAAATAAATTTAAATTTAAAACATGAGGAACTTACCAGGAAAAAATTCCAAAAAAATATTTTTCCAAGAAATAATTTAACACGTCTGCTTTGCTCGGAGGTCAAGCTATAAATGAGACACGGACTTCTGAAGGAATGACAGAACTAAAGAATGAAAGAATTTACGATGTGGTCCAAACTAAATTTTTTGAATGACAACGTAACTGTAATTTTTTCATGAATTTGGATGGGCCAATTTTGTCACTGTTACATCTACATGTTGGCATGGTTCTTCGAGGCAACGTCGGAAGTAAATAACCACTCAGATCGAAAACTTTGAGTTGCAAAAAATTACAATTCCCAGAAGTAGTAATTAAAGCATAAAGACATATGTACAAAATGAAATGCCTTGATTTGAAATCTTTTAGTTGGATTTTGGCTAATTGGTTTATGTTCATCCATTTTGGAGAGAATTCGGAACCACTACCAAACACCATTTTCATCAACGATACTGAGTATGAATATTACGATGTTTGGGTCGACAGCAATGGAACCTCATATACCAATACTTCAACCGAAGATACATTGTCTGAGTCCGAAGATTTAATTTCTGAAGAGGAAAATATAGATTCTGGAACTAATGACCTTATTTTTGATAAAATTGAAGATGAAAGCTTAATAACACCAAATGTTTCTTCTTCAAATGGGAACAAAATATATACCGAGTCCGAAATTGACATTAGTGAAAGTGATGCAAACAATTTTCCAGATTTATCTAATGATTTGGGGAATATTTACAACCCAGGAAATTCTCTCCTGAATTCACTCAATCTAAATGAAGAAGTTAAGAAAACAAGGGGTTCGACTACATTACTGGATTCTAATGAAACAAGTGTAGTTAATACAGTAAATTCAACATATTTTAAAAACGACTATGATTATGGTGATGATAGAGTGAAGAAACAAATTAATGAAAATGATGAAGTTGATGCTGGTAATTAATAACAAAAAACAATATATTTGCATTTTGTTGTAATAATTCTAACTTAATCTAAATTTTTATACTAGACAAAATGACCAAGTTAATATTTTGCAATCCACGTCGTTTATTCAATGGCACTCCAATGTGTAATACGAGTTATTATGGGAAGAAAGAACTTTTTGGAAAACCACGTCTTAGAATTGTCGAGAAATCAATAATTCATTTACGCTTTGCCTTGGGTTCTCATGTCAAATTTAACCAAATTGCTGTTCAAATGGTAAAAGGAGATGGGAATGGACCAGTTGGCCAAATTATTTTTGGTGAAATATTACATGGATGCGATTACAATACGAAAACAGTGGATTATGAAAAACAAAGCAGTTTGATACATTATAAAAATTATACATGTCCTTTGGAAAACTTTGATCCAGCAGAGGTACAAGCTAGAAATTAAATTTCTTAGATTTTAATTAATTTTTTGTGATACTACTTTAAAGGTACAACCTCAAGTTGTAGTTGCTAATTTGACAGAATGGAATCATACAATTTTACATTTTGACTGGGTATTTAAAGACAATGAGCATACAAAATCTCCACAGCTTCAGTTAGTCAAACCTTTGAACCCATATAATTTCTTGACTAATGTTTTTAAATTACTTATTTCAGAATATTTTCGTTGTCCGAAGGTGAACCATGCATTATGGTTACAACTTTTACGCTAATGATAACCAAGTCGGCAGAAATAGATTCTTGTGAGTCAAGAATTACTAAATTCTCAACAGCAGTTGTGGAACCCATTCATTTTGATCCATCTTACTTGAGTATGATTAAGAAAATTAACGACGAGGGAGACTTTTTTGCACCACTTTCCAATGAAGAAATAGCTAAAAGTGCTGAAGCTGCTAAAGTGAGTAAAATTAAAGCAAATGTAATTCCATGCGATTACTTTATTTTTTACCTCACGAGTCACGAGTAATATATTTTAAGGCTGACACATTGGACACCTTTAAATCAACTGATTTCTATGAAGGTTGTGACGAAACAAAGTTTTGTATTGGGGATGTTCATGACTGTCTAAATATAATGTCTTGCACTTCGGCAATGTCATTTCGAAAGGATGATATTGAAAAGGAAAATGCAGAAATAGAATTGTATGCTCGTACTGGAAAATACATAGCTTTGGGATTATCTAGGGACAAATATATGGTAATTTTTTAACTAAAGCTACACATTTAATACTAAGGAGAATTATTTTGAATGTACATTTTTAAAATTTTCGAATGATTAATAGGGTGAGGATACAGTTGTTGAATGTATACGAGAACATAACGCGATACGAATTTATAGATCTTGGAATCAAAAACGAGAAAGGCGAAATAACCGAAGACTGGTATGAATTTCTAAAAAAAATTATCCATTAAATTACTGGATTTTAAATATTTTTCATTCAAAAAAAAAGGCGGACCAAAGTGCAATTTCCTTAAAGAATGCGAATTATCAAGATGGTTGGATTTATTGTAAATTTATTTGGCATCGATTGAGTGAAGTTAAGACAAAAGCTAGAACTTTTAAATTTGATTTGGCAAAAGAAAAGTTTCATATACTATTAGCACGGGGGGATGATGTAAAGGCCCCAACGAAAACTGGTAAGAATCGAAAATCGAAAACTGTTGTAGTCGTTCGATAGAATTTTAATTTGATTGATTTAGATCCTGGAGCTGTGGGTATCGGTTATCATGGGGGAGGTGTATCAGCTACCAAACGAAAGTATGCATTACTTGACCCTGTTGGGGTAAGGAATAAATCAAATCGCAATTTCTTACTAGCAAAGCTATATATAAAAAAAACAACGACTTTTCATTTCATTCATAGGAATCAAAGGCTAGAATCATCATGGAAAAAATTCACGGCGTAACATGTTGTTTAGCATGGTTATTGCTATTCCCAATTGCAACATTTTTTGTACGCTATTTCAAAGAAACGTATCACAATAAGTTCATATTTGGATTTACAATTTGGTATGGGGTAAGTAGAAGGACTCACTAATGCAAAAACTTATGATTTTGAATTGTTCGAGCTGTACCAATTTATAATTTAGATGCATCTAATCTTGATATGCACCGTTGTTGGGCTAACCACACTATCTGTACTATTATTACAAATTGGGAAATTAGTAGACTCACATATGAGACCACCAGATTGGAATGCTCATTCATATTGTGGACTAGGACTTTTAGGAGTAACGTATATACAATTTGGACTTGGGATCTTTATTTCTAAAAATAAAAATCCACAATACTTATGGATTTATAATCTCCATTGTTTCATTGGACAAGGATCAACATTTTTAACATGTAAGACAAACTACAGACAAGTGTAAGATATATTTCTTTCCACAACCAACCAACCAACACAACCCACGCAATGATTTTCGATTTCGTTACACTTTAGTTTATAAACAAAATAAATTATTCTTCATCTTATCTTTCCTTTACTACTAGTTACAACTATTTACACAAGCCGAGAAATTAAACATGGTCTTCCTTGCTCAATTCCAGGAGCATTAATTACATATGCAATTATGTACATGTTGATACATCTTATGATGTCGGTAAGCTAAGAATAATGCAAAATTCCAACAATTTATGATATGAATTTACATTTATTTGATGTTTGAAAATTCACAGTATCAAGTATGCTATATCGACTATGTCCAAGGAGAAACTTCATCTCGTGTCTATTCTTTAACTGGTCTTCGTCCAGCTCGTGTAACTGATTTAGAACCTGAAGCTCCAGTAAGAAAGAAATTCCAGACTAATATAGACCTAAATAATTTTTTCATTTCATGTATACTTTTGTAGGGAAGTGGATTTCGAAAAATTATACTCGGAATATTTATAATTGTGTCCTTTATAACAACAGCAATTGTTGTAATTATGTACTTAGCAAATCTTGAGGATTGTTTTACAATAAATAGTCATAAAAAAGGTAATACAATAATACAAATATCATGGACAATTGACATGAACATGATAACTCTAAAAATCATTGTAAACTTTGAATTCATGCTACCCAAAAACAATATTTTTTTTCCTTTAGGTTTGGTAGAAGAGGATGGAGATGAAAGTGAAGTTAATTCATAAATATGATAAAGTTTTCCAATTGTACACAAAGAGACTTGACATGTAAAGCAATTATGATAAGAACAATGTAATAAATGAATTGAAACTAACCTTAACTTCACCGCTATTGCGTTTCTCACATTCTTTTTTAACGTTCACAGTTAATTTAATCGCTTGGATAATCAGTCATCACTGGAGCTAACCTTCACATTCTTAATATTGAATTCTCATAGACATTTCAGAAAAATTATTAGAATATTAGGTCTAGGAATCCTAAACAAAAGACTATGTGCACCAAACACTGATACTGAACCCAGATTCTTCATCTAATGCTTTAAATCTCTAGTAATACTAATCCATGCAATTCTTAAAATAGAACAAACTAGACCAATATCATAACCAAAGTGTTGGTGAATTTTTTGTTCTATTTCTGTTACTTAATCATCATTCTCATCTACACCTTCGAATTGGATAACGGATATGAAATTCATAAGGAAGATTAATTCAATAAAAATATAGAGTAGGTTTACTTTGCATTTCTTAAGTTTCCAACATTTAGCCATTTAATAATTATTGTAAGTTCTCAATGTAATGAATCACTCATTTTAGATGACACTGACATGAAAATATGTAAGTAATTGTATAGTAATTAGAATATTTCCTTTAAACCAAAGAATATAAAATTTTACTCATGGAATAAGCAGCTTGATTCCTTTAATCTGTGTCCATAACCTCTTCTTCTTCAATTACGATTGGAATTACATCAGTTTTTAATACAGCAGTTGAACCAGGTTTAATTGTGTATTCCCCTTGCCTAAACAATTGATTAAAGTAAAGTTAGTTAAACTAATAGTGGAACTGAAAATTAAATGCTTCGCATACTTTTCTCCACGAACTCCAACTATTTCATACGGACGAAGAAGCTTCATTTTTTGTCCTTTCTTAATTATGCAAACGTTGACATTTGATCCTGAGCCTAAATCATTTGTAATACCAGCATGGATTCCATCACGGATTAATTGGATCCCTTCTTCTTCCTAAAAAAATCAAACAATAGAATTACGCTGATCTTAATCCGAAGCAAATGAGCCTTTGACTTACAGTCATATCTGGCTTCCACCCAGCTTCAATCATTGCCATTGCAGCTAAGGATCCAGAACCCATAGTAGCATAAGGAAGTCGGCTAGTTGAACCATGGGGATAAATATTGTAAATATGACCACCATCCTTATCAACTCCTCCTAAAACAAGGGCAGCTCCAACATGGCCCTATAATACGTAAAAGAGTTATACTGGGATTATCTATATCTATTAGTTTTGCTTTGCTTATAATTTACCTGGTACTTAAATAGCATTTGTTTAAGAAGTGTATTAGCGGTTTCAACAAGAGGTTCACGCCCAGTGTTTAATCGTAGCAATTCCAATTGGGCTGCAATATTACGAGTTGTATATTGAAGATCAGCAGCTGTACCAGCTCCAGCACAACTGCAATAAATAAATCTAAATTAATAATGTACCCATCGATCTATTGCATAAACCATGGGTGTAACTTCTTCCTTAATTCACAAATGTAACAATATGACCCCAGAATCTCCCTAATCTTTGTCCGCGTGTCCAGAAGAAATTCCAACCATGGTTTACATACATACACTTTGTTTGACTTTTAACCTTACCACATATTGCGTCCCATATAATGAAGTTTGCAACAATCCTTATCAGCAACAATGCTTCCCCCAGTAGCTCGTGTATCGGCCCCAAGAACTACACCATCTTTAATAACTAAACCGGCAATTGTTGTACCTGTTTTGACTGCTTTTGGGGCTGGGAAGCCCATATCAGCTAAGTCAGCATTCCTGTGGTCAATCACACCAAAATTAACAACAAGTTTATAATGATACCAAAAACTCGAACAGAACAAGAAGTCTTGTCTTACCTTGCCACATTTCTAAATGAAAATCCACCAGTAGGTAAATCCGTTACGATCGACATTGTCCAAGGGATCCAAGTGTTCTGATTTCGATGAACAATTAATCAAGCGTTTAAGACCGGTGACTTTTCAGATTTTACTGAATGAGCGTAGCGTAATGATTGGAATGACAATAGCAAAGTGTTAAGTCATTCTGCATTCCCGGTAGGTGGTTCGGAATGGTTGTTTTCTACCGATAGAGTGTGTAAAGTGCAAGTTATGATGCTTGGAGGAATATGGAATATGGATATCGGATATGGCTTTGACTTAGCTTGGCGTTGGTCGTGGGTTGGCACTCTCATGGGACATTGGTCATGTCATGGAACTCATGGATGGGTCATCGGTCATGACAGGCAATTTTACACTTCGTTCGTGGCTTCTGCTTTCCGTTAACGACAAATCCTGCAGGATTGTCGAAATCCGGTACCGGTAACGGTATTTCGTCGTTTCTTTTCTTGCTGCGGTGGTCCTACTTATATCGTACTCTTAAAATTGCATTTGCATAAATTAATCATAATATGGATTGGAGAAGAATCTACATTTCTACAATAACTATTCGATATCTTATAGAACACAATTATTTCGTTTTAACTTTTATTCTTGTTCTTAACTTTTAACCATGTATTAATTTTTTTTGGCTTTGATTTTCTTATTTCTTCTAGATTTTTGGGATGATAAATTTATAGACCAAACGATTATTCGCCGAATCGTCCATTTTAACAACCAAAGACTCATGATTATTACAATAAAAATAAATGCCCAAACGTCAAGTAATCTAAGTTGCCACCAATATTGTTCCATTGCAACAATTGGCTTAAGATGCGTCGTATCCTCATGTCGCAAAATGTATTCTGTCCAATAAACAGCATTATCCACTGGGGATAAAGGACGATCACGAAATAATTTAGATGTTTTAACCATATTTTCTTTGTATCTACGGAAAATAAGGTCCAAAGAGTAAAAATTTCCAGCAACTTTGTTTTCGACTCTTGTCTTACATTGGATTTGTTAAAATTTCAGTTAAAGCAGAGTCCAATTCATTGAAAGTTACGGTGGAAATTTCCAGCTTGATTCCACGACGTGTTCTATGCAATCGGAAACCGTTGTAGTCTTGTTCAGCAAAAAATGGAAATACAATCATTGGAATGCCAAACCATACTGCTTCTTGCATACTGAGCAATCCACCTAGAAGATGAAGAATCGATTTTAGAGCCGTTATCAAGAAGAAAATCTCTACTTCCACATCGGCAGTTGTAGCAAAAGGCAAAATGTATAAAAAACCATTGTACCAGACGCAGCGATGGCAAATAAAGTTAAAAGTCTGCTCCTGCTTACCATGAGAAATAATTCCTCGACAATGTTTTGATGCTGCAAAAAGAAAATGATGCAAACTGAAACTGCATAAATCCTGGAAAACAAATTGCATTTACTCTAATTGCATCTTGCTTACCCAATAATTCTTTCTGAGGAACCCATTCCACAGCAAGGACATTTGGAGGAATTTCTTTAGGTTTTGGTTTATTATTCCATTTCGTTATAAATTTTGTTTTAGTTTTTCGAAAGACATCATAAAATATATTTTGTATTTCCATTGGGAGATTGGAAAGTTCAGCTTTTCCACCGAGGGTTACTATTACAAATCCATCATCTCCAGAATTTTCAATAAATGTTTGGATTTCCTTTGGGATATTATTTGTACTATTAAATTCACACTCACAGTGCATTCCACCAACAGGTACGAACATTGGTGGGAGGGATCTCGGAAGCTCTTCACTAAAATGGCTATTATACAATACTAAATATGTTTTCCTTTCCATTTCTGCTAAGCTTGGCATATTTGGTAGATCCAGTTTATCTCTTAGTAATTTTTCAAGTTTTGGAAAATAAATCCATTGTTTATAGTAATGGATCCCAAGGGGTAAAATAGTACTAACAAGCCTTTGCCAAAAATTCATTGGTAAATCAAATGATGCATGAACCTCGGAAATCCATGATGTTTGAGGTACACTCCCAAACTGAATTTCATTCCATACAAATGGATGAGTTGTACCAAATAATATTGTTTTTGCATTCCATTTTGCTGCTAGGCCATATCCACACTCATTAAACAAGGCATTGATAATTACTAAATCAAATTTCTTCGATGAATCAATAAATTTCTTTGTATTTGGAGATTCCAAAAACTTTTCACATTTCATATAACCAACTGTCGGTAACATACCCACTAAATAAAAAGTACCCAACCTACCGTAAGCTATTCTCCATTCTAAAAAATTAATTCCAGTTGCATTTGATGACTCTAAAAATGGTGGACTTGAATTAAATTCTTGAATTTTAGGATGTGTAACTTTTGATTTATAAGCCTGTATAAATGTAACTGAATGTCCAGACTCAGCTAATTTAACTGCTAGAGGCCATGCTGCTATTCGATGAGAGTGTGTTGACAAACCAAACCAAAATAGGATATTAGCACCGTTGATTGAATTTACAAACAGAATAACAGTAACAGTTAAAATTTTATAAGATGTATAATCACACATTTTCCAAGTTTTTATAAGTAAAATATTTGGCAGATCTGCTCTACAAAACTGAGCCTTATTAATTTCAAGTGAGTTTTCGAATAAGTACTTCTGGATTTCATTCAGCCAATCTCGACATCAGTCATCTTCGTATACTTGTATTGTTTAAATTTTCTCAAATAATATTTCGTGGTGAACTGAACTTGTTCCACTTATCACTCTTACCACCACCGGCTTCATTCCATCATATTAATCAAAACCAAAATGTCTCTGGTCAAAATCGAAACCATGTCATAGTTATCTACATTATCTAAGTTACTATAATGTGGTAAAACCTATTAGCATGATAACCAATTAACACATAAAACTTATCACTACTGTTGAATTATTTAATTAGTACAAAGATATGCTTAGTAGAATAATTCAATTAATTAGTACAAAGATTAGCTTAATAGTATAATTCAATTAATTAGCAATAATTAATACACATAAACATGATTCATTTCATTAATACAATATCTTTAGAATATAATTCGTATTGATATAAGTAATAATTCTTTTTTCAATAAAACAAGTAATTTGTAAAAGGAAAGATGAACAAAAACTTAAAAAATTGTCCAAGAGTCGAAGCCTCATTTTTGTCCAAAATCTCATTTCTGTAAGTATAAAGTATGAATGTTTAGAAAAATTCTGACATGACTTTTTTTTATTTTCTTAGGTGGCTACTTCCATTCTTTTACAATGGAAGAAAAAAGGAAATAGAAGCAGAAGATTTATATGAAGTTCTTCCGGAAATGGAAACAGCAAAATTGGGAAATCAATTAAGTACAGCTTGGGAAAATGAGAAAATTTCCTATGAATTTCCAAACAAATCAAAGCTTAAGCCAAAACTTTTTAATGCAGTGGTTACAATTTACAAGTTTGATTTTATAAAGTATGTATGTCTTGGAATTTTTAAGGATTGCGTTTGTAGGTAAGGTAAAATAGTAAAACTTGTGTAATAAGTAACAAAATGAATCTTGCAAATATATTCTACTAGGGCTGTAACTGGAGTCTCATTGGGAATATTTCTTGAATATTTTATATCCCCAAATATTCCAAAAACTTATGGTATTCTAAGCGGATGCTTGTTAGTTCTGGCAACCTGGCTTTACACAGCTTCTCACCATATAAATACCAATCAGTTTGAGATTCTAGGAATGAAAATTCGTACAAGCCTAACGCTTATGGTTTACAAAAAGGTACAATTATAAGTTCTTTGTTTTCAACATTCTAATTTGGACACTTTTATAGGCCTTACGCTTGAGTCAAAACTCATTGGGAGGTTCAAGCATTGCTCAAATGACGAATTTACTATCAAATGATCTTAACAGATTTGATAGGTTTATGGTTTATATTCCATATCTAATCACTGCACCCGTTCAAATAATTGTTTTAACGTTAATTTTATATTATTGGGCTGGAATTTCCGTATTTACTGGTATCGGTTTACTAGTACTGGTCGTGCCTATTCAGGGTAAAATGGTTTATTTAAAGGTTTAAATATGCATTAATTAAATAATCTTCTTCATTAAAGTGCAATTTGGAAAATTTATCGGAAAAATTCGTGCAGCAACATCAATTGAAACAGATTACCGCGTACGACTCATTAATGACTTGATTAATGGCATATTGCTCATTAAAATGTCTAATTGGGAACCACCCTTTGCTCAACTTGTTCGTAATGCTAGAATGCAAGAAAATACAATTAATTTTCCCATTCATTTTTAAACAAAATTATTTCATTAGTAAATTGAACTATTTTGTAGGAAAGAAATGAAGTTTATTAAGAAAAAGCTGTTGGTTGACGGGGTAAATAGAGCATTTGCTCTTGTTCATTCAAGACTGTTGCAAGCAATCATCATTATAACAATCGTGCTAGTTGGAGTTCCTTTTTCGGCAACTGAGGTTCAAAATATAAGTAACATTTTCAATTGAGAAAAACCAATACAAAACTTTCTTGATTTATTCGATAGGTTTTTCTTATTTTGACTTTGACAAATTTTACTCGAATAAATTTCTCAAATTTTGTCCCACTAGCGATTGCTGGAGTATCTGAATCTTCTGTTTCACTTAAACGGATCCAAGTAAAGTATAACGCAAAACTGTTTGAATTAAAATTTCTTTGACCTTCAAATCTTTGTTATAGAATTTTCTGGAACTTGAAGAAAGATCTGGACTAAATGACATAACTATGGTTCCTAACCTCGATAAAAGCTGTGTAGAGTTAAAAAACGTATCTGCAAAATGGGCTGGGAAAGAGGACTTTGCATTGTCAAATATTTCTCTAACAATGTGTCTTGGAGACTTGATAACGGTTATTGGTCCGGTTGGTTCTGGAAAGGTAATTACCAAATCAGTTATCAAATTGGATTTGTATGTCGATGCTTGTAAATATCATGCTACTTTAACAATGCAGACAACTCTAATACAAGCAATTCTGAAAGAAGTTCCAATAGAAACTGGAACTGTGGAAATCAGAGGAAAAATTGCAGTCGCTTCCCAATCACCTTGGATTTTTAGCGGATCAATTAAGGAGAATATATTGTTTGGGTCTGATTATGAGCCTCTTTGGTTTTCCAGGGTTATAAGTGCTTGTGGTTTAATTCGAGACTTGGGATTACTTCCATATAAAGAGCATACGATTGTTGGTGACAGGGGGCTCAATTTAAGCGGAGGTCAAAAGGCTCGAATTAGTTTAGCACGAGCTGTTTATGCCAATGCAGATATTTATTTATTGGACGACGTGTTTAGTGCCCTAGATTCTAGAGTTGGAAGGGAAATTTTTAATGAGTGTATTTTAAAATTACTTTGGAACAAAGCCGTTTTGTTAGTTACTCATTCAATGGAATTCTTACACCAGTCAACTCGAATAATTCATTTAAAGAACGGTGTGATTGAGAATCAAGGAACATATTCAGAAGTCAAAGACTTAATTCAAATGGTAGCAGAACAAAATTTAACAGATGAATTTAATATCGATAAATATGAAGAAGATGCAAGTCCAACCATTGAAGAGTTTGCTACCTGTGAGAAATCAGCAAAATTACTTGAACACAGTTCAGTGGGGTATAATTGCTACATTTCAAATTCCTAATTAAAAAGTTAGCCATAACCAGAGCTTTGTTTTTTACAGAATTCAAAGTCCAGGATCCGTAAATTATGGAACATTTCCTAAAGAGAAAATTCCAGTTGGGCTAGAAGAGCTAAAAGCCGTTAGAAGAATTGGTTTCCGGATTCATTGGCAATACTTTCGCTCTGGAAATTCCATGGCTTTAATTATAGTATTTTTATTTTTTCAATTATTGCTTCAAATTTTAGTAACTGGCTTAGACTTTTGGCTTCAACAATGGTTAGCTGTTTTAACAATTACTCGCTAAAGCTATAACTATTATATTTTTATACGTATAGGACGTCTATAACTTCTGCAAACTACTCGAACAATAGTCACGTCAATATTCAACATAATATTGTTATGTATTCATTCAATATTTTTTCGATGGAAGTTTTTTCCGGAGGAATGCTTGGAGTCTTGATTGTTGCATTTGTAAGATGTGTGATCTTTGCTAAGCAGAATATTAATACATCAACTTATCTTCATGACAAATTATTTGATTCTGTAATAAGAGCTCCAATGAGATTCTTTGAAATCAATTCATATGGTTAGAAAGTTTTTATCTGAATTTTCAACCTAATAAATGAATTTTTTTTTCTCTAATTTTAAATAGGTCGAGTCTTCAACCGATTTGTTAATGACATAGGAAATGTAGACGATAATCTGCCAAGACTTTACGATTTAATTTTAATGGTAAGAAAGTTTTCGCTTTAAGCTTAAGCTTTCGTGTCTTTGCTTCATACGCCCATTTTCTATTTAGCTCGGTCTCAGTTCTTTGGGTAACATTATCCTTATAATCATTGGAACGCCGTTAATGATAATACCAACATTGATTATGTTCATACTATTTTACTCAATACGAAACGAATATCTAACAGTTTCATCCTCAGTCAAACGGATTGAATCTATTGGTAAGAAAACCGTCGGAAGCTAAATTATTAAGTCTTGTCGAGTATGCATTTTATTTTATTAACTTCTTGTTCTTAGCTCGGAGTCCAATATATGGTCACTTAAATACAACCCTTCATGGCCTAACAGTAATTCGTTCCTTGCAAAGAGAAGATGCAATGACCAAAAAATTAATTGCATTCCAAAATGATCACACTGCTGCGTTTTACATATATTGTGCTGGGGCAAGATTGTTTTCTTTTACATTGGATGTCATAACCGGGATATATTTATCACTTCTAGTCATTGTAATTCCATTTGTATTATCAGGTATTTCAGATTAATATCTTAAACTTTAATCCTTTTTTTGCATATATAGCCGATAAATAATATATTTTCACAGACGGCTCTGTAGTTGGATTAGTTTTAGCTAGTTGCTTGGCTTTAACCGCGACTTTACCCTCTGTTACAACCATGTCTGCTGACCTAGATAACCAAGTAGTTTCACTAGAACGTATTTTAGAATATTTGGATATTGAACCAGAAAGCGACTTGCATTTACCCGGACAGAAACCTCCAGAGGAATGGCCAACCCATGGAGCAATCAAATTTAATCAGATTATGTGCAATTATGACCCAAATCAACCACCAGTACTTAATTCCATTACAATGTCCATTGAGCCAGGAGAACGGGTAATTATGCATCTTTCATAAAACTTTTGTTAAAACACAAATTTATATTAAGCTTTTGCATTCAATAGATTGGAATTGTTGGTAGAACGGGTGCCGGAAAGAGTACATTAATTGCAGTGTTGCTTCGGATTGTTCAACCATACTCAGGAACCGTTCATATTGATGATATTGATATTTCACAAATAGGAAAAAGAGACCTTCGCTCCAAAATAGCAATTATACCACAAAATCCAATACTATTTGATGGAACTATACGAAAAAATTTGGACCCATTTGAAGAATATGATGATAAGAAACTATGGGAAGTTTTAAGAAAATCTCACTTATCAAATCGCCTTGAAACCAGTTCTGCTCAAGAATTTTACGGATTAGATGCAATCGTAAGGTCAATTTCATTTTTACTGAAACATAATAATTGTAGAAAACTTTAAATCTTCAGGTTTCGGAAGGCGGCTCAAATTTTAGCCTGGGTGAAAAACAGTTACTTTGCTTAGCTCGTTCATTGTTAAGCCGAAATAAAATACTGATACTAGATGAAGCTACTGCCAATATAGATCGGGAGTAATAACTTGCAATTTAAATTGCTTTATGTTATATGACATATGAGACCATTCTAGTCAATACTCATTTTCGTTTTGTTTAGGACGGATAAATTAGTGCAGCAAACAATTCGAGAAGAATTTACTCAATGCACCATACTAACTGTGGCGCATAGGTTGGACACAGTAATGGACTCGGACCGAATCCTTCTAATCATGGTGACCAAAATCACATCACAGTACCCCAATAATCACAAATCACAGTGATTTTCTGTGATTTCACACTTTTTGT
>JAQGCY010000246.1:0-21517 GCA_034700645.1 Xenylla mediterranea | reverse complement strand
GTTTCCTGTTAAAAAGATAAACTGTTTGAGCACAGTCAAATCTTAATTTAAAATTTAACGTCCAAAAATTCTACATAGTAGTAAACTTCACCGAACTAATATTTGCCTAAGCGTGTATTTAATACAGTTTGGAATATTTCTACATCCTAAATCTAAATTCTAAAGTCTTCTGCTTAAACTGATGACTAAATAATAATACTGATGATTAACAAGGTGTATAAGTTGATTAAGGATCCTTAAATAGTTTCCTTGTCCTTCTGAATTTATCATAATGGAAATCTTGTTTTCAGCCATATTAACCTTTGAAGTAACAAAGTAATTCAAATACTTCGTGCTTTTGTCTACTGAAATTTTTTCTAAATATCACTCAATAAACGGTCTCCTTGTCCTTTTGATTCAAACTTGTCGGCTTTAGATGCAACCAAACCCAAAAATATCGGCAAGGATAGGAAGTTGACAAGAATTGAAGCAAAATATAGCTTTAACAGAATGTGCAATTCCGCTTCGGTTTGCAATGGGGATGATTCTTTCAAGTTGTTTGACCCAGTAATATTTGTTACTTCCTTGTGAATTTCAACGCTTAGTTCACTTATTGCCAGTGAGTTTGAATCTATATTTATGGTTGGATCTGTTGAAGAATTAAATTCTCCATAATCAGTTTCATTTCTATTATTTTCAATTTCTACTGGATGGAAGGATGAAAATACCGGAGAATGATTCTGTTCCTCCATACTTTGCTTTTCTTCGGAATCATCATCATCATCTTTCTTGCAAGTGCATTTTTCTACTTCAAGAATATTAGCAGTTGTTGTCGACAATAAACTTTCTCTGCTTTCTCGATTCCTTCGTACTGCAGAAAACTTGGTCATTGCAACACATATTCCGATCATTAATATTATAAATACAATTGCATTTGTACCAATCCATCGTTGAACACTTATTTTCTGAATAAGAAATAAAATAACCAATGGTTAATAAATGCTTATCACAAAAACTTTTGATTATGTAAATAAATGTTTTCCTTACACGACAAAAGAAGAATATTGAAGAAATACTTTGGGTGACGCTACTTCCAATAGTAAAAACTGTACAGGCTATAAGGAAATTTGCATGTCGCGTAGATTTATGGAGAATTTCATCCTCCTGGATTATGCGGACCGAAGTAATGAATGTTGCAATACCTTGTAGCTTTTAAAGAATTTAAAAAAAAATAATCCAATATAATAATTTCAAATGAATTTTTTTATCAAACAAAAACTTACTATTGCAAGGCACGATATTATAAAAATTAATTTATTATGAGTGATGAAACACATTTTCTTGAAATAGGAACTTTTAACTTACTACTTAGATATAAAAATTGAACATTGAAACTCAGGATCACATCATTTCTTTTGACTTTAGAAGATTTTTGCTATTATTTAGAAAATATTTCCAGTTACACGCAACATGACTAAATGACTAATAATAATATCTGACGTACAAAATTTCCAAGCAAACTTGAGATTATTCATGTCAATTTGCTTGTTTGTAGTCATTGAATTTCAAGACTACTCCTATCTATTCTATCTACTAACCATTTACCGGGAGTATTACTCGACAAGTGAATAATAGTAAACATAACCCTTTTACATTGATTTATTACAGACATACCCAAATTTAAGAGCATCAAACCAAAGCAATCGTGGATTGATGCACAGGACATGAACATGGCTAGGGGAAGAGGATGTAAATTTTAAGTCTGTAAATCGCCTTCCTAATTTGCACCTGAAATATCTTTTCTTTACAGTATAAAACATAGTTCTTATACTTTATCCTACATTACTCAGCATGATTTAGTTCCCCACTTCCCCCAGCTCCAGTTATAACCACAAAATATTATAAAAATAGTTTATTGTAGGTTTCCTATTTCATGCACTCCTATATTCGCATCAATTGCAATTTTTTGTCCGGTGTTTATAGGAAACGTATACCTTAATACCTTACGATTAGCTAAAGATTTGCAAATAATAAAATATTCTCGATCCAGGATGATTACTTCTCATTATGACAGTAAATCTCAGGATTATGATAATAAATCTAATCTTGCGTTTGTAGGCAATTCTTTTCTTGGCATAAAAGATAACAGTGTGAGTACATTTAGCTGGATTATCGTATATATGCAATGCAATGCATGCAAATGAGATCAAAACCATTAAACTGAAAGGAAAATGGACAGGTGCTTTATAATTACTTTCTGTATGATTCCAGGGGGTACGAATTGATAGGTCATTTCATTGTATAAGATACACAATCCATTACATGTAGAAATTACTTCGTAGCTGTAGAGCTAATTAGTAAATGATATATAGGTCTTTCTCAATTTCATACAAGCTCATATTCCCCTTGGATAAAAACTACATAATCTATGAATGGGAAAGTATGATAGTAAAAGTAAACCGAACCATTTGTAATGTTTGACAGTGAAAGTTGAAGAGGAAAGCATTTTTCCCATGTTACTATTGAATGACAATTGTAGTTGTACAAAGGCGTACCTACCACTTCTAGATTCAGAAAAAAGGCTCATTGTGTAATAAGGTATCCAAGCAACATTTAAAATGTAAACTTTTTGGACATCCAATGCATCTATAAATGGAAATATGCACATCTATATGATTAGGGGAGAAAGTCAAGGCACAGAAAAGAAAAAAAATCTATAAAATTAGCTTTATTAAAGTAGAATTAGAATCTTTTTAAACTTTTATATATTTTACCACCTAAGTTACAAGTACTATGTAGTAAACCAGCTTGCTATACTGATAAGTGTTTACTTTAAGTTCTTTCATCTCGCTATTGTTCTTAAAAAACATTAATAAGTGTAAAATACTTATCAATCATAAATCATAATGCCAACTGTGCTAGGTAGTTCCTTACAACAACGATATCGGATTGTAAGAAATCAGCTCGATCATCTCGGATATGAAGAAGCTTTTCCAATTGATGCATTAAGCATCGTTGAAAGGCTTGTGATAGATTTATTAAAAACTAAAGAATCTTTGAAATCTGTGAGCGAAAATGCAGACTACTATTATAAGGTGAGCCGGTTCACTTCACTTCATAAAAATATTCTTTAGGTAAAGGATTTTAGATATAGGAAGCCATGGACATCACAATTACAGCGTAATTAACTTTTTGAACTAGACTTGATAGAAAAGGTCCATCAATCTCAGACTTCGAAAGATTGAGTAATATTTGAAAGTAATCAATGATAAATGCTTATCAATGTGAAATGTGGGTTAGTATTGTTTTAGGTATTTATATCAAGTTCTAATGATGTATTAAAGAAAACGAATTGCCAAGTAATAACTCTATTAGGTTATGTGGCTTACGTATTTATACATTGAAGTTTCATTTGTATAATTCTTAAAAACTAATGACCTACAAATTACTGACTAAGTCCGTCACCAACCTCTTGAAAATAAAACACTTTCTAATATTTCTTGCAGATACTTCTACTATGTAGTAGGTACTCTGCAGGCTTTCGGACGACACGAATAAGTGTCAAAGAGAAAGCTTTTAAAGTAGATTTCCAGCTTTTCACTAATACACTAACTTCCTTTAACGCACAGACCACTTAACCGTTCCAAGGTGTCAGGTTTCTCTTGTAATATTCTAATAAGATGACAGACTTTCCTTTTCAACCCCCTGGACAGTAGAACAATAAAATTCATTTCAGCACAACCTTTGTAATTCTATGTCCTACTCCGCAAAGTTTTCAATATTTTGGAGAAAGTCAGTCTAGCTTGTTAGCGACTCATAGTTTTACAACGACTGTAGCAAGAACAACGTATTATCCTTAAAATTGTAGCTTGAATAAAAGTTTGACAATAGCATCGATTTCACCAGACAAAAGGTATTCAATCTAGATTATTTCAATATTTTTCTACCATTAGGTTGCTAAAGAGCATCAGTTTGGAGTTGAACCATTTAAAGATGAAACAATAAGACTTTGCCAAGAAAATAATGAACTTAAACTCCAACTGTATGATGCTGAGAATAAGTCACAGAATTTTATCTTGGGTAAGGATAAGGAATATGTTCTACGCTCTTATGTGTTGCCATGGCAAACTAACTAAAACTAAAACTTCCAAACACTGTTTGCCAATTATCAGAAAACAAAATTCACATTCAGGATTTGGAAGACGAAAACAAAGATCTAAAAATTTTAGTTAAAAAGTTCATTGATCAATCTAAAGTGCAATATAAGCAACAGTTGAAGGAATTACAGAATTGTGCAGAAAGGGAAGAAAATTCATTTGATGCAGTTATTATTACATCAGGTAAATTAATCGACTTGAAGTACGCATAAATTTTTGGATAATTTACACACGAAAACTTACTAGATGGTGAAAGAACAAGAATTTCTGCACGTAAGTTAATCATGGACATAAGTTGTGATGCTCCAGGATCGTGCCCTTTTTGCATAAGAATTCGAAATTATGTGAACTTTACTGACCCGGAAAATAATCCAAATGCTTTGGACTATATCAAGGTACTTTTTAAACATTAAAAAGTTTGTATCTGCAATGGGCCATGTGATTTATTGAACCAATGATTGGTGTAGATTGCAGATAGCAGAATTGAATGTTTGCAGCTTCAATGTCGAAAATACAAAGATGAAAGGAAACAGTTGATTACCTCCATGCAAAAAATGAAAATGCAATTAAATGAAGCAAAACCCTCAGAGAAAGGTGATATTGATGCTAGTAAATCTAAATCTGGTTTGGCCGCAAACCGAGAAAAACATTTGGAGCTATCATTAAAAGCTTCTCAGATGCAGTTTGACATTTTGCAGAAGAAAAACATGGAGCTAGAAAGAAAGCTACGAGGCTCAATGCGTAAGTATAATATATGAACACTTCCTTACGCATTTAGGCTATAATGTAATTCTATTATTTTAGTTAATGATAAAAATGAGATCATCAATAGATTAAAATCTGGAAAGGGCCGAGAAAGTCTAAAAAGTCTGGATAGTCGTGCTTTGATGCGTGAACTCGAAGGATGGGAATTGGGGCAAGAATATCCATCATACGATGAAATGAGTGCAGAAGAAAAGCTTACTCTACTTGAAGCTCAACTCTCTCACTGTTGTGAAGAAAAAGCCAAGTTAAAATATTTGCTTGAACAATGCGACGAACAACACAAATTACGAGCTCCAGCCTCTACTCCGTCAACGACAGGGCGAAGAAGTATTTATCAAAATATTGAGTCACAAGGAAAAGGTTCTAGATTATCTCATTCAAGAAAGCCATCTTGGACGCCCAGTACTGGTTTCGTTGGCTCAGAAGATCAGTTAAATGTCAAACAAGCACAAAGGAAACCCAGTAAAACAGGATCACAACATGATTTAGATAGAGGTGGTGTCAAAGGAAGCAGCTCAAATCAAAAGAGGGGTAGCACATATCAAAATCTTTCTTCAAGTACAAAAACTTCCAAATTGCCTTCATCTACTCGATTGTCTTCAAAAACCAGCATGGTGGGCCCTAATGAATCGAAATCGAAGGATGAATACGGAAGTAGAAGAGACAGTAAAGCAGCACAAGATAGTAACTTGGATTTAGATCGAAATGAGGAAGAACCCTCAAAACGGAAGCGTCCCAGTCAAACATCTTCAGCAAAACCTTCCAGATTGTCAGTATCAGACTATCCCGAATATCGTAAAAGCAGCGAAACATTTGCAGACACAAAATCCAAAGGAGAAACTTTATTAAATGATATTCCCGAAACTCAATATGAATCAGAAGATGAAGAATTTTCAGAAAATGAAACAGAAGCTGAGGAGCCCGATTATGAAAATGTTGAAAGCTCAAAGTCTGAATTTCCTTCTGGAAGTCGGCGTAGCCTCAATGATGACCACGGTGAAAGTCAGCCAAAAGTTTCGAAATCTAGTGCTCATACAAAGTCTTCATACGACTCCTCAAAGCAGAGCTTATTACAAAGTATTCCTAGAAAAAAATCGATTCTTAAAGAATCAACACCAGCTACAAGGCGTAGTAGTAAGATTCCTGAAGTAATTATAACTGATCAAGAAGAGCTTGAAGCTGAATTTTCCGATGACGGCTCTTTTGATGAAAAGGACATTTCTCCAGCGAGGTTTGATTCGGAAGAATTAGCCCCAGTGCATAGAATATTAAGAAATGAATATAGCTCTCGAAATTTCAATGATGTTCCAAAAAGCAAACCTGGTTTAGCTAAAAAGTCAAGTAGTAAGAGCCCCGTAAAGATGAATCCTCCCGAGTATCTTGATTTGGAATCATCCACAGAAGATGAGGACTCGGAGCCTGAAGTCCCAATGCAACGAAAATTGGGGGGTGAATATGACACCCCATCAGAAGTCGAAACTACGCCAAAAAATACTGAGCCAAGAAGAGATTCAAAGCGTGTTTCAATAAATCCGCAGGTCCTCAATCGTACGGAGCAAGAATCGGAACCTCTGCCAGACAAGCACGACTCCTTTGATACAAATCAACGACAACCTGCCACAATGAGAGGACGTGGAATTCGGGGGGAAGTGGAACCTTTGCCAGACAAACACGACAGAGATCAACAACCTTCCACAATGAGAGGACGTGGAATTAGGGGAGAGCCTAAACCGGAAGGTATTTTAAAAGATACCAGAGCACCATCCCTAGTCACATCACAACCAACCACAGAAGGAGGCGAAGAAGATACACATCATGATAATAGAGATGAACCCGAAGAATCTGACGATAATGAATCATTAAGTCAGCAAGGACAAGGAACACAATATCCAATCGAAGATACTGTTCCTCAATCCAAACCCAGCACTTCAAAACATAAAAGCTCAGAACTAGCACCAAGTCAAAGTCGTCCCCAGCAACCAATCGGAGGAAAGAAGTCAACGACAATGTCACCGGCCGATCTGCCTCCACATAGAGGAAGTAAGGAATTAGACCAATCGTCTAAAGCCGACCGTGGTGGTCGGAGTTCAGATAAAGGATTAAAAGATAAGCCAAGTAGAGGAAGTAAGGAATTAGGCGAATCTTCAACTAAACCCGACCGTAGCGGTCCAGGTTCCAATAATGGTTTAAAAGATAATGAACCAAAATCCAAGCCAATCCAACGACAGAAGACAATAACCTCTGTAACATCACCGGTCGATTTACCTCTGCGTAAAGGGAGTAAAGGATCAGATCATTCATCTAAACCCTACCGTAGTGGCAGTGGCACAGTAGGTGCCAATCAAGGAGCAAAGGATACCAAGGACAAGCCAAAATCCAAGATGGATGCTCGCAAATCCTCCAAGCCGCCTAGCCAAGGTGAATTGCCACATACTTCTGATGAAAGCGAAAACGAGGACGATTCAGCCAATAAAAAACCACAAGAAACCAAGCCCACGACTGTTGTACATTCTGAAATAGATTATAACTTGGGTGAAATTCTTCATCATAGCCGACCTAAGAAGCATTCAAAAAACAAAGACGGTTTAAGCCAGAACCAGAAGAACTCCGATGATGGAGCAGGAAGGTATCATATATTGCGTAAAGCATGAAACTATGAAAGTGAAACTTTTAATTATTAATAATGAAACATGATTTCACAGTTCTACCGTCAAGGGAAAGGGAAAACCTGGGCAAGATGAACAGGCCACTGGCGCTAGGGAAAATCCTTCGGATAAGAGTGAAAGTCGTGGATCAAAGGATTCTGACGTGCGTGTCGAAGTGACGAACAAAGAAAGAGGCGTCCCTTGGCTCACTAATAAATACTGCATTTTTGATTTCTGACCCCTTAGGTACTACCCGAACAAACAGAATCAACTGGAAGTAGAAATATTATCGAAAGAATGCTTGGTAAGCGGAAGGTAACTCCTCCAAATCCAATCCAAAAATCTGATGTAAATCGAGAGATAAAACAACTTAAAGCTCCACCAACTCCAACTGATTGGGATTCCAGAGAGTCTAAAACATCAGTTCCTGGGAAAAATCGTGAACGTGATCCATCTAAAAGTACTGATAAAGATGAAGATACTCCAAATTCAACTCAAGCATCTCAACCCCAAGGTCAATCTAGACCATACTCACAAGATACATACAGAAAAAGGTACGGCAAATATTTCTATAAGCATTAAAAATCGTTGGTTTAATTTCTGGTGAATAATCATATAGTTCGGCTGGTGAAAGGAAATCTCCAGATGGTGAATATGGACGAGATACAAGAGACAGTAGTGTTCCACCTTATCAAAATCCAATGCATCCCGGCTCGGATCATAAATTACTTAATTTGGTATGCAAATAAAATAGATATATAAATAACCTTTACTGACACATTAGCTTTTGGTTCACATACAGCCTGGATCGCGAAATGGATCAATAAACGATCCACGATATGGTCCAAAATTGTAAGTCTTGAAAGATCATATATATGGTCTATAAGCATAAAATGTTTGATTTACTAATTACAGTCCATCGCAAAGAGGAAGCAGATATGATGACCAAAAGCGATCATTTGATTTACCTGAACAACAAAGGCAACGTTCTTGCCCTGATGATTCTAGAACTTCAATTGATTGTGAAAGAGAAGTACTTCAGCTAAAAGCATCCTTGAAATCCCTGGATCGAGATAAAGATGAAATGAGAGCTGAACTTGATAAAAAAGATGAAAAATTAGCTGCCCTTCTTAAAGAAAATACAAAAAGTAAAGATGAAATTAATAAATTGCAATTGAAGTTAAAGCAAACTGAATTACAGTTGAAGTAAGACATAGACAATTCTTTCTTATTAAAAGTTGGTTCAATAATTAATCGTTCTTTGTGTTTTTTTTTTAGTCATATTGACGGTGGAAGTCGAGATCTTGAAAGAGAATCTGCAATACTTCGGAGACAAAATGAAACTTTACGTAAAGATTTAGACCAATTAGCTCGACAACGGGATGAGACACAAAAAGAACTTCGAAAAGTAACAAGTTCAATATCCTTAACTGAAGTTGAAAAACGGAATTTGAATGTTGAATTATTGAGAACTAATAAGGAGGCTGAAGACTTAAGACTCAAGTTACAGAGATATATTGATGAAGTTAGACGAATTGAAGATTTGTTGCAGGCTAAAGTAATTGATGTATAATATTCAATATTGTAATAATTCTAATTTCATATTTCCAACAAACTAGGAAGAAGACCTTGAATCAATTCTTCTTCAGTATCGAACACTTAGTGAAGAGAATACGAATTTGGAAAATTATCGTAGCAATCTTGAACATGAAGCTTCTACTTTTCGTAAAGCTGCTCGTGATGCTGTTGAACAAACTTCAACTTTGAGAAATCAACTCAGTCGACAAAGTACTATGGTTAACTCTTATGAAGATGGTAAGCTGTGCTATTAAAGTAATGTTTTGTATAGCTCATCAATTGTATTATTTTTTAGAAATTTCACGTTTGAGCCAACAAGTAGCTTCATTAGAAACTCAGCTTCAAACAGCTTCAGCCTCAGCAACTCAATTAAATCAAGATACTTCGATACAACGAGACTATTTTCTAACATTAGAAAAGAAATTGGATGAAGCAAGACTCAAGTTAGCAGATACCGAAAGTTCGAAGAAAAAGGTATCTAACAAAATAAAAGTTTAACACTTTTTCATTTGATTTTTACCTTTTGCTTGAACAATGTACAGGTTGAGGCCGACAACCGGGATCTAAAATATAGAATTGAGGACATGCTAGCAGCCTTAGAAAAAGAACAAGCTAGAGCTAGGAACCATGAAGACTTGATATCTAAAACCAAAGACACTGAATTCCGACTACAAAACGAAATGAAAGACTTGATGGCAGAACGAGAGGCCCTTCAAAAGCGTATAGCTTCTCTAGATCACCGGAAGTATGTATCCTTTTATTGTAATAATTTCATTAATACAAAAGTAAACCTTTTTTCACTTCAGCGACCAAATGGACAAAGATTTAGCCCAGTTCCGCATGAAATATATTGAAACCAAAACTGAATTAGAACGTACGACAAGACAATTGGAAAGTGAAAAACAAGAACGTGAAACTGCAATTATGGAACTAAAACGGTACAATTTTTTATTAATTTTCAAACTTTTACTATATTTTAGAATATTCCTTATCTTTTGAGCACAAATTATTTTCATTATAATATATTAACAGATTACAAGAACAACTGAATACTTCAAGTCTTAATAGCTTGTTGGCAAGTGCATTAGAATCAAGTAATCGGAGCACTACTGACACTAGTGCACCTTCAACTTCCAGAAAGCCAACTAATGAATATCCGTAAGAAAATGCTTAATAAACAAAACGTAATCTAAAAAAATATTTCTGTAATGCAAATAAATTTCTTTTGGCAATAGACGAACTTCAACAGCAAGAAATGAGGGAGAACAAAGCCGTCATGACAAAAATAAACCAAGTGAACCCTCGCACGATCCTGGAGATGACTATGAGCCTTACGACTAATTATTCAACTTGTTTAAGACTACGAGCCAATCTTGTTTTAAAAAATACCAACAAAATATAGTATTTTAAACGGTTTAGAAGTTGTTCAGCTTTTGAATTTATCGATTAGGGATTTGTATTTGTACTGCCCATCATTGAACTGGTTTCAGTAACTTCTTCTACAGTAGAAAGTCCAGGGGAATAGTTAAATCCTTTCAAATGTCGTCTTAACTTTGGTGCTTGTTTATATTCATCACTATCATCATCATCATCCTCAGGAGTTGTTACGAAGGTTGTATCCAAGCTTGATGATGATGGGCCACTATTAGATCGTGTTCTCCTTGGCCTTTTTCTTTCTTCTGAAGTTCTTTTTTGTTCTTCTACTTGCTTAGGCACAGAACGTGATCTCACTGTAATTTCAAATTAAGAGTTAACCTTTATTTAGCACATTTGTATGACAAACTTACGTTGGCGAGTGCTGGTTGGTACAGGTTCTGGAGATTTTTCTTCTTCCATTTCCTTAGGTTCAGACCTAGATCTTACTATAAAGTTACGAGTTAAAACCAACTTAAAACATAAATCACGACATTCATATGAAAAAGCTTACGTTCACGAGTAGGGGTTGTTACAGGGGCTGAATATTTTCTTGATCTTGAGGGTTTTTTAACTTTTTCAACGTCGTGTGAATAGGACTGTTCATCTTTGCTAACGGAGCGGCGGCGGGATTTAGTAGTTTCTTTGGTATCATCTGCACCAGAGACACTTGAAGACGTCTTCGATGATTTTTTTGTTGACTTCTTGACACTGCTGACAGCTGTCGCTTCAAGGATTGAAGTATCATCATCGAGTTCAGTATCCCCGGTTGCAAGCGTACCTAAACATACAATTAAAGTAAAAAATTTGGCACATCGTTTATATTGTATTGTAGTATTTACTTTCGGGTGATACTGAAGCAGCTACAGCAATTGTGTAACGACGGCGAGATCTGACTTGAATAGGTTGCATATCACTAGTGCCAGCTGCAGCTAAATTAGATTCATCATTATCTTCATCTTCCTCCGCAATAGATTCGACGGTAGTATCGAAGCTTGATGACGTTGGACCAGTGCTAGATCGTTTTCTCCGTGGTTTTTTTCTTTCTTCTGAGCTTCTTGTTGGTTCTTCAGTTTGCTTGGGCACAGAACGTGATCTCACTGCAATTTCAAATTAAGAGTTAAACCTAAATTGGCACATTTGTATGAGAATGTTTACGTTGACGAGTGCTGATTGGTACAGGTTCCGGAGTTTTTTCTTCTTCCATTTGCTTAGGTTCAGACTGAGATCTTACTATAAAATAAAGGTAAGATTTAAAACCAAGTTATAACCTAAATCAGTAAATCACTACATTCGTATGAAATATGAAAATGCTTACGTGCACGAGTAGGGGTTGTTACAGGGGCTGGAGATTTTCTTGACGAAGATCTAGTGGGTTTTTTATCTTTTTCAACGTCGTGTACATAAGATTGCTCATCTTTGCTAACTGAGCGACGGCGGGGTTTAATGGTTTCTTTGGTATCATCTGCACTAGAGACAATTAAAGACGTCTTGGATGCTTTTTTTGTTGACTTCTTGACACTGCTGACGGCTGTCGCTTCAAGGATCGAAGTTTCATTTTCGAGTTCAGGATCATCGGTTGCAAGCGTACCTAAACATACAATCAAAGTAAAAAACAATTGGCACACAGTTTATATTGTATGTAGTATTTACTCTCGGGCGATACTGCAAGAGCTACAGCAATTGTGGAACGACGGCGAGGTCTGACTTGGATAGGTTTGATATCACTAGTTCCAGCTGCCGCTAAATTAGATTCATCATTATCTTCAACTTCCTCCACAATTGATTCGACGGTTGTATCGAAGCTTGAGGACGTTGGTCCACTGCTAGATCGTTTTCTCCGTAACTTTTTTCTTTCTTCTGAACTTTTTGTTTGTACTTCAATTTGCTTAGGCACAGAACTTGATCTCGCTGTATTTTCAAATTAAGAATGAAACCTAAATTGGCACACTTATACAACAATGCTTACGTTTACCAGTGCTGGTTGGTACAGGTTCTGGAGATTTTTCTTCTTCCATTTGCTTGGGTTCAGAGCTAGATCTGACTATAAAGTTAAGAGTTAAAACTAAACCTAAATCACGACATTCAGAAGAAAATGCTTACGTTCACGAGTAGGGGTTGTTACATGGGCTGGAGATTGTCTTGACGAAGATCTGGAGGGTTTTTTATCTCTTTCCACGTCGTGTACATAAGATTCCTCATCTTTGCTAACTGAGCGACGGCGGGATTTAATAGTAGTTTCTTTGGTACCACCAGCACTGGAGACAATTAAAGACGTCTTGGATGCCTTATTTGTTGACTTTTTGACACTGATTACAGCTGTAGCTTCAAGCATTGAATTATCATTTTCCAATCCAGTGTCATCGGTGGCAGGCGTTCCTAAACGTACAATTAAAATCAAAATTTTGGCACATAGTTAATATTGTCGTGTTTACTTTCGGGTGATATTGAAGGAGCTACAGCAAATGAGGAACCACGCCTTAATTTCGGTGCCTGTCTATATTCATCACTATCATATTCCTCGGGGGTAGTATCTAAGCTAGATGCAGATGGGCCACTGCTGTATCGTTTTCTTTTTGGTCGTGTTATTTCTTCGATACTTTTGTTTTCTTCTTCTATTTGCTTTGGTTCAGATCCAGAACGTGATCTCGCTGCAGAGAAATTAAACGTTAAACAAAAGTACTGAGCTTAGCTTGAAATTGAAAATACTTACATTCACAAGTACCTAATGGTAAAGGTGCTGCATATTTTCTTGGTGAAGATATTGAAGTACCAGGGACAATTGAAGACGCCTTGGATGATTTGTTGATACTGACATCATCTGTGGCTTCAATGATCGACGTATCCTCTTCGAGCTCTGTATCATTCTCGGCAAGCGGACCTAAGCCGACAAATAAAACTGTAAGCTTGAAATACAATTAATATTGTAATTCCTTACTTTCAGGTGATGATGCAGGAGCGACAGCGAACGAAACATTGGAACGACGGCGGTGTGTGACACTAATAGGCTGGTTATCATTGTTACTACTTGGACCAAGAAGTACTGAAGTCGACTTCATCGATGATTTTATTGTCTTGTTGATGGGGTTAAGAGCTGTAGAATCCATGAATTCGTTTTCCTGATTCATCATGTCCACATCATTCGTAACAATTATAGCTAAATTGGATTCCGATGACCCAGTTGGAATATTACTTTTTAATACTGGAGTCCTCAATAACTCCAAAATGTTCAAGTCAATGGCTTGTTGTTGCTGATCTGGAGGAGTTCTAAGAGATTCATTAACACTAACTGGAACAATTGCATCTGACACATTTTCATTGTATGGTGTAACTTTCTGAGGTGTCGGAACAGGTGAATGGAGCACAGGTAGTGCTCGGTGGGCTCTTCCTACATAACGGCGTAAAGGACTCATTGGAGTTTGACCAGGTTTCATTTCAAAACCACCCTTCATTAACTTCCTAAACACCGGTGGTAACAGTTTATAATCAGGAGAATTTATTGCGCGTACAACCTTTACGGTTTTATCCATTCGTTCCAGCTCTAATGGTCTTGGCTTTTCGTAAATGGAAGCTAATGGGAAAAAGATAAATTTTAGATTTGGGAAAATAAAACGGTACCAGAAGATTACTTACCTCTTTGCTCTTCTTCATCAACGTTACGAATCCTTGGATCAAAAGGATCTTGAGTTTCTTTGTAAAGTCTACGTAATGATTGCTCAACTGATTCTAGAGTTGTCCGTATAGGTTCGCTTAGAGCTCGTCGGTCGCTGCCGCATCGCACTACTATTCTTTTATAAACGTCTATAGCACATTTCAAGTTCTCCATAATGATATAATATTGAAGTAAGCGGATTTCATTTTCCATATTCCTTTGGAAACAGTTTAGGTAATAAGCAACAAAATCTTTCATTGAAGGACGGAAAAAACAAGAATGGTTAGCTATAAATGTATCTAGCCTTCCTTTGGAATCAGCAACTGTTAACAACCAGATAGTCAAAGTTTAGTTGTTTCTGGAAAAAAGTTTTAACGCATTATTTCAACATACTTTTAAATAAAGATTCCAAAAGTTCATGGTCATAAGTGAACGACTGCAGAATAAATGCAACTAAGTCTTCATTTTGGGGTTCTTTTTCACAAACCACATTTAACATAAATCTGCAAGGGGCAAAAAAGCTAACATTAATTTTGTTTGGAAACAAATTAACTAACTAAAAGCTAACCTGCTTAATTTCGCCGGAAATGGTCCACGACGTATCTTATTAATGATGTTATCTTCATAACCACATACCGCTAAATGTGCTGCAGCAGCAGACCAGGGTAACTCGTGTCTTTCATCATCTAAAGTAATTAATTGTAAACTGGTAATTGCCTCGCTATAATCTTCATGGTCAATTTTCCAGAGAAGAGTGATATATTTCTTATCCTCCGTTGAAAGTGGAAGAAGGGATTCCAAGTCATTCACATAGGCAGGATTACTGAAATAAAAATACTACATTTAGGCTCATCGAGATATGGAAGTATAGATCACATTCACAAAGATTTACCTTGACACTGAGAAGTGTACTAAATCAAGAACATAGTAATATATTATCCTAGCTATGTGTTTTTGTGGAACATGGATCCAATTTCCGAGCATGAAATTTAAAATATATCTTGGATGTTTCGGTGGATAAAATATTGTATCTTCTGTTTCCCAATCTTCTCTTAGAAAATCCTCATCCAAATTTTCAAATAAATAATCAACTAGTAATGTGTGACCCTTTTAAAATCAACCAACACAAATTAGGTTATATGTTATTAATGTTATGTGTATAGAATCGATTACCCCTCTGTCCTGAGGTGAGAAATATGGACACGAGTCAAACCTAGATTTCATTTCTTTCCTCCTTCTGTTGTAATACATACGTAGTCCATCATTATAATCTTCATTATCAGGAACTGGGAGTAATTTGGCTCGACTAAGAAAAAGTAAAGCTCCTGAATAATTAGCCAACTTTGTAACACCAAACCGAAGATTTTCAGTGTCTTCTGATTCGTCTATATTGAAATTGATAACAAAAAAATAAATTGAACCATCAATTAAAATTATATCCTCATCAGTTACACTTACCATCATCAAATTCAATTGGACGTAAGAGAATATTCACAAGGCTTAGCAACTGGTTCCAAAGAAAACGAGAGTATTCAAGAAAATTATAAGTTTCTGGTACTACATCTTTTTCCCCTTGTAATAACATAGTAGTCCAATGTTGTTCAGCACAGCAACGAGAATACATTGTAAGCCATTTTATCCAATCCAATATTAAATTAAATCCACAACCAACATTGGCATAGGTACCATCCAACCAATGATTAGCCATTTGGACAATAAGGGGAGATTTATAATTTTCTAGAAAAACTGTTAGCAAGTAGTATTGCTCTACTTGCTGAGATAATCGAAAATAAAAACGAAAAATAAAGAAACCTCCGTAAACCAAACTCTAAATAATCCAACTCACATTTTCACTAAGTCCGATTTCTACCATTGGGGTACAGTATGGGATCATTCCAAAATTATGACAAAGATCATGCATTATTGAGGGTTGAGGCATCATGGCATACCCATCTCTTTGAATCCAACGGATTAGTTTCTCTTGGACACCATAGTGTTCAAACATATAGGTTTCAGTGGAAGTTAAACAAATTCCCTCTTTTAAAATAAGACAAAACTTGTAATGAAATTAAACGAAAGATAAGCTTAAACTAAACTTACGAAAAGTTAGTGAGGAAGGGAAGAAATGAATGTCATGACTCCTATAGGGATTGAACCAACGGGCAAGAGATTTGGGTTTAATTTTTAGATCGTAGACTCGAGATATTTGTTCTGCAAAACAATAATTTTTTCTTTATCACAATGATAGATTAATTAAAAAAGTTGAACAAAACTATACCTTGGTTATTTACACAAACTGCAGTCCAAAATGAACTTAGTTGCTCTCCTCCTATTTCAACTTGCTCTGGAGTATGGGCCGAGTACCACTGATTTAAATCAAATATTCCTACGTAAGAAGTTCCAAATGTTACAGCTTCCCAAGTTATAAAAACTATGCTTTCTTTTGTACAAGGTAAAGTCCAAATTCTAAGTGGTCTGACTTTATAATAATTTCTATTCTCATGTGTTACTTCGAGATGATAGCAATCACCTAGTGGTATGCTTAAGCGTTTTCCACAACTTTTTAACTCCTATACAGTTGGTATTCAAAATATTAATACGATCCAAATCAATCATGCATACTCAATAGTATCTTACCAAAAAGATTTGCTGGGACTGATTATCAACGTCATGTTTACTCCTAAATTCCATTGTATAGAATTCCACTCTTCCTGGTGATAAATCTGTTGAACTGTCCCCAAGTAACACCCACAAGTAAGCGAAATTTCTGGGATCATCCATGGGAATTTGGAATTCGAAAGAATGTATATTTAAGTCACCCTCTGATTGGATTGGGGATGAAAATCTATTGAAGGTGAAATCAAAAAGAGACACTGATTTATAGTCTTTCCAATATAAACTGGATTGATGACAAGGAACTTTTCTTACATAAGGGTCATATCGGACACATCCCATATTTGAAACAATCCAAAATCAAAACCCACAACTAAATATCCACAATTCGGAATGTACTTCATTGCACTTATGCTGACACGATTTTTCTCTTTAGGAATAATACCACCATCGATATCTACGAAATAAAAAAAGTATTCGGGCATCGCTTCATCATTTGGAATTTCCACTGGATCTGGATAGGATTTTGAGAAAATACGAAAAATTATTTACAATTCCTCAATATTGAAAAACTGTTATTGTTAAAGTAAATGCCTTCTTACCATCGAAAGTTAGGTAAATTAATTTCGAATCTGCTATCGACTGATGTCTAAAAGCTGCAATATTTGGATCATGTGGATCAACTTGTACAACGGTAAACATGGTACTATCATAATTTTCTATAATATATGCTTCTCTAGGACTCAACCTTCGCTGTAAATCATCAAGACCCAAATCAACTAAAATAACATCACCACCTAAAAGCCCGACAGCTGCAATCCCAACCATAGCTAGCATTGCCTCGTTATAAAATTGTGAGGGTGGGAATTGGTCTACGTTCTTCAACTGACTTAAGACAGTTACTGATGTTACCTATTGGTAAAATTCAATTAAGCTTTAGAAACTCGTCTATATTAATAAAGTAAAAGTTGATTTGACTTACGGGACTCCTTAGGGCTATTGACTGTAATGGGCTTGCACTAATTGGATCAAATATTACTAAAGCTCCAGTAGTTCCACAATCAATTCCTATTAGTAACTTACTAACTCCAGACGGAGAATTTATAAATAAATGACTAGGTATCTCAGTTACACATCTAATTATTGATCCATGGAAGGCATATCCTGCAGTTCGCATGGCTAATGGGGCATATCCACGGGGTATGTAGTCTGTTTGAAGATTGTTTATAATAGGGAAACACCTGATAATATTTCCATTGAAGGTGTAGGAAAATTTACAATCTGAAAGCATTAGTATAATAACAAATGACAATTAATTATAATGCTAACTCAAACTGGCGATGTTATAGTAGTAAAGTAATCTAACCTTCAGAAATTCTTCCACGAACCCCAGCCCCTTGAGAAATTGATGGAGCTCCAGAGGAGACAGAGGGATGTTTGGTCCCTTTGGAATAGCAAAATGGGGACATGATTTGTTTCATATGATGGAAAGTTTGAAGGGATACTTCTTGTTGCCTGTTTGTGTTTGCCATTGACATTGCCATTTTTGATTAGTTTAGATCAGATTGAACGAAGTAATTGAGCAATGGAACACAATATGACAATGAAGATTTTTCTAGCGGTGGTGGTAGTGGCACAGCGACAGAGGAACCCGGACCGGACCACTGAAAAATGTATCTTCTACATTGACATGGACATAGCCTTGTACATGCAATTTTTCATTTTTAATGTTATTAACTGGGGGGGTCAATGTCAAATGGCAAAAATTAAAAACAACCCTCAAAACCTCCTATTTTAATCAAAAAAAATTTGTATTCAAAATGTAAATAAACAGAACTTTGTGGCAATGCAATATGCAATGCAAGTGCAACAATGCAAGCCGCAAGCGGAGAAGTGAGTGGAAATTTTTTTGATTCCCACGCTTTAGGGTAGCGCTTATGAAGAAATTCCGTACGAATTTTGAATTCCATGTGCTCAAGAATTAGTTGGTGCAGTTTGCAGTAGCTGACGAAGTGACGATTAATTCAAGAAACATTAGATTAGTTGGACAGTTGGCGAAAGCAAACGGATTGATTGATTGTTCTTGTGCATTGTTAAAAAGAGATTGTTCTTCGTCCATCCATCCAGCAATACAAAAATGAGACCCTTGACATCCGAAGAAACTAAAATTTTCTTTGAAAAATTAGCTAAATTGTATGTATCATTATGCTAAAAAACTATACATAGAATGTAATGATAATTTGTCAAATTTACTCAATTTTTTGTCCATTTATAGTATTGGTGAAAACATTAAAATCCTAATTGACAGACCAGATGGCCCATACTGCTTCCGACTCCATCGAGATCGAGTTTATTATGTTTCAGAAGACATTATGAAAAAAGCTGGAAGTATAAGTAGAGATAACTTAATTTCCCTTGGCACTTGTATGGGAAAATTTACAAAGTCTAAAAAATTCCATTTACATATCACTGCATTGGATTATTTAGCTCCTTATGCACAGGTAATTCATAATTATAGTGGAAAGAAAAGCCTGTAAAATGCTAATTAATTTGATGATTTATCATTATCAGGCTAAGATGTGGCTAAAACCTTCAGCAGAACAACAATTCTTATATGGCCATAATGTATCAAAGGCTGGACTTGGAAGGATATCTGAGAATGTAGAGAAGTATTCTGGAGTTGTCATTTATTCTATGAATGATTTACCATTGGTAAGCACGAAAGACAAAGTAGAACTGCATAAAACTTCAATTGTTGATTGACATCAAGAATTTATTATTGCAATGTCTAGGGTTTTGGAGCTGCTGCAAAATCAACAGCCGACTGTAGACATGTAGATCCAGCTACGCTTGTATGCTTTCATCAAGCGGATATTGGGGAATATATTCGAAGTGAAAATACTTTAACGTAAATGCGACAATAATTTCATTGATTTATTCGTACGATTCTGATTATAATCATAATCTTTGTTTGGATTTGTATGTATTTTCCATTTGATTTGTTGGTATTATAAAATTTTATGATTTTGAATTTTTCCAAATGTTACTTGTCTTCTTATATGCTTATTTCCAAGCTGGAAGTGGTAATGAGTACATGATATTCTTAGACTCAATTCGACATGCTTCATGCCAATCTAATGTATTTCTTTCTGTATGTTCTAACCAAAAGTATCGAATACTTGGTACAACTTGATCAGCCCATACTGCTCTACTATGTGAGATCCATTCCAATTCTAACAAATTTCCATGTACTTTGGCAAATTTCTCAGCTTTCTTTAAGCAATTTTTAGATTCGGATTTACGTCCTAAGATTTGATAGTAATATCCAATTAAATGTTGTTGTCTCGGTTTGAATACCGGAATTAGTTCAACTCCTTTTTCAACTATTCTTGTGTAAGATTTAGCCTTTTCTCGGTATTTTGCTAACAGTTGGTATTGTTTTGTTTTTAAATAATGTGAGGTCAGGATTAGGGAAGCTTCGAGTAACTTGAGATCACCCTCAACGCCCATCAGGGTATTTGTCTTTGGTCGATGACCTTCTGCCTATTTTAGATTGGAATTTTTAGTCTTTTTCTCTCTAGGATTAATAGCAGTTAGCCTTAATTTACTCACTTTAACCATCCATTTCAGTCCAGTTGTCCACCTTGAGTGTCGAATATGTCGGAGTGCAATGCTTCCTTCTATGTTGTATTGTGCATCATGTATTCGAAACATTTGGATATCTGCATCCCAATCGCTATTATTCACAAAACTCTCACACCTAAGAATGAACAGAAAAACAAATATGCGTAGGTGGAATTAAGAAGCCTTGGTTTAATTGTTGCTCTTACATAACGAATTGTTCCATACAAAATGTTGTATTTATCAATAAGGTCATACAGATAACGTAGTATTTAGCAAAGCTTCCCCAATCTTCTTCTTCCTCTGCGGCATACCTGATGAAGTGGAATCAAAATTCGTCATAGCGTGATTGGACAAAATAATTCATTCTTACCAAAACTTTCGTAAAGCATCTATTACTTCCGGAATTCTTAGAGAAAACATGAGACCATAAATGAGCCTTGGATAAACCAGTGTAGTTGTAAGATTGTTGTGCAATATATCTTGTGAAATTCTTAATGCAATGTATCCTGCATCAATGCTTCTGCTAATATCTCCTCTCCATAATCTGTGAATAAAAGTGTAATTTAAGACATCATTTAGAATAATAACTTCCAAAGATGAACGAATACCTCATAAATGCTATCGTTATGAAAACATTCGAAGATGTATGAAGGCCAATTAAATCTTTTTGATTTCCAGAGACGAAATTTTTCCTTATATATCTAATTGCGAGTTTTTCATAAGCCCTAGCCTTTTTGTGAAGTCCTAAATACGAGTAAGATTCCATGACTGCTGCAAATGCTATTAAGACGTCCTAAAATTGAAGCATACAGAAAAAATTCTTGTAACCTGTCATTTTTTATCATGGCCATGGCTTCGAAAACTTACATCAAATGTACCACAGTCTTCAGCTATCCTTACATGTTGTAAGCATACAAGTAATGCCATATCGGGTTTTGAAGAGTTTTGGAATAATGTACGTAGATAATTCAGGATTCGGAATTGCATTATATTGTATCTTAAAGAAAAGATTACAAATTAGCAAATCAAACTTTTACAATTATTTCATCTTACTTTTTCGGCTGTGAAGTCTTGATTTGAGATGAACAAGT
>JAQGCY010000245.1:0-21539 GCA_034700645.1 Xenylla mediterranea | reverse complement strand
GTTTAATCGGAGCGCCGTGATTAGTAGTTAGTTCATACCAAATATGAATTTAATCCGTCAAACCGTTCAAAAGTTATAAGCAAAAAACCGTTTGACCTTTGACCTGACCTTCTGACCCCGTTTAATCGGAGCGCCGTAATTAGTAGTTAGTTCAAACCAAATATGAATTTAATCCGTCAAACCGTTCAAAAGTTATAGTAGAAAAACCGTATGTAACCGCCAAACCGCCAGACCACCGAGTGTAACCGCCGTAATTAGTAGTACCTGTATACCAAGTATGAAGCAAATCGGTTAAACCGTTTAGAAGTTACAGCAGAAAACCCGTATGTAACCGCCAGACCACCGGGTGTAACCACCGTAATTAATAGTACCTATATACTACAATAATTTAAAGCAAAAACAAAAAATTATCTGCCCCGGCTGGGATTTGAACCAGCGACCCTCTGGCTATATAAAACTGGAATATATAAAAGTCCAACGCCTTAACCAACCGAGCTACCCGAGTAAAGTTTAAAGCCCTCCCCAGCCGCCCCCTTTCCATAAAATCACAAATCCCGACGGAAAAAATCGGCCCGACAATATCATAAACCAGTTTCACTGGTTAATAATTGATAAGCTTCTGTTTAATCTTAATAAGCTTTAGGAATTGAATTACGGTTATAAAGAACATACTTTTTTATGCAGTTTTTCCCAGTAGTAGCACATTCCTGACATTAATTTAAAATAGCATAGCATGTTAAGTTAATCATCGCTCATCGGACATTCATGTATTTCTTCAAATGCGGAAGAAAATTATTATTCCACAAAAAAATACAAACCAATCTTGTTTGACTTGTTTCTTTTACTCGAAGTCCAAATGTGAACTTTTTATAATAATGCATTTGCATATCCCTACAAAGTCTGACCAAGGAAAGTGAATAATTTCCCGTGAAATCCAAGAGCTTATAACTTTTGAGCTTTAGTTAAATTAAAATACAATACAATGTGATAATAATGAAAGAAAGAATACAACAATAAGTTTTGATTTTTAGGATTTAAAATTAAAGGTCAAGGTATATATTTGTTTTTACATTTTACGGCATTGGTCATAAGAATTTCGATGTTTATCGTAAGAAAGAGTAAGAAATATTAGTTTGTATGTGTCTGTGAACGTAAAAATTGCTTTTGCTGTCCCATTATTATATTTCACCATGATTTTAAACAAATTGGTAAGAACAAAAAGCCTAAAATTATTTGCATTCTTGTTGAATTATTGAATTATATTAATGTAATTGTTTTAAACATTTTCAGATCATAAGTTTTATTTGCTTTGCACAAGGCATCCAAACTACGCTATGTTTACCTTTAATTAATGGAGATTTTATACACCCTTATGAAAATGAATTTGATGATGATTTGAGTTTATATCCTATTCATCATGTTTATCCAAATGATGATGTTGAAGGATCGAGTCTAGTGCTTTACAAAGAAGTTCCATTAGAGTCCTCTTATTTTGAATACCCTGACCCTGATCAACTTCCTAAAACAGGGAGAGCTGGTGGAATTTTGGATAACATTGTAATGGAAGCAATTAACATGTTTGCACCAATTCCTGTTAAAAAGACTTTCAATGATACTTTTGTTGCATTACAAAAACAAATTAAAATTAATGATAAGGAAATGAAGATGGAGAAACGCAAGCAATATAATCAGAAATATAAGAAAAAGCGGAAGCCAGTTAAGGATGATGATGATGAAAATACGAATAGTGACAATAGTTCTGACAACGAAGAAGGGGATGATGATAATGATGAAGATGAGGATGAAGATGAACAAGTTGATGATGATGAAATTGATCATGAGCTTGACGATGAGTTTGCAGATGAAGATAAAGATGAAGTTTCAGAATTTGTTGACTGGATAAAAGATGTAATCAAAGATAACCTTGAGGATGATCCAAATGCAAATCTTGAAGGTTGGGATCAACAAGATTTTAATCAATTAGATCAATTGCATCAAGATCCGAATCCAGAACCCATTCCAGCCACACGACAGTTGGAAATGGAATTGGTGAATCCATATTTGGAAGAAAATTCAGGAGGTTATTGGAATTGGAATAATTTCGAAGAAAGACAAATGCAAATGCCATATTCTATTGGTGAATCCTATATCCAAAATTTTAACATGAATCCTCCTCAATACCCACATCAATTTTCTCCACGAAGTGGTGAAGTTTTTGATGATGATAGTTTTACCTGGGAGGAATCTGAGTATCCAAATTATGCACCCGAAGCTGTAGGGGTAAATGATAATGATAATGAATACTATACATATTTAGTACCAATGTATTGAATTAAAATTTTATTTTATTTATTTATTTATTGAAATTTACGGAAAGAAATAAATTTTTAAATATAAATGCAAAATGCTAAAAAAAATCTTAAGCTTTTTATTGCAAATATGGCCATATATATACAGTTCCCGTGTTTAAAATGCGAAAAATTAGAGTTTAGCATGAATTCAGGGGGTTTAGGGTATTGTTCGTAAATTTGAGATGAGAATTAACGTTGTTTTACTGGATTGTAAACGCGGGCATTTCCTATAGAACTCATGTTGCTGATTCTGCAATAAAAAACAGAGTTAAAGCTAGAAAGCTGAACATTACACAATAACAGCCGGTTAACAATTTTCTGGAATTCCTGGAAACATTTGGAAGCTAATGCCGAAACGGACGAATCCGTTTAGATTATGAAACTATAAGGTTTATACTCTTTTTAACAATCAGAAAACTCAACAATGGCTAAACAGAATGCATTTGTTGGTAAGTTAAGCCTGTTGCTTTATCCAATTTAAGTTTCCAAACTTTATACTTTTTACTTGTATTTATAGTCCGTGAATCATTTGGAACCTACGGATTTTTGGGTCCACCTAAATTTGAGCCATGGAACAAATTCCCAAAGGATGAAATTGAAGCTAGATTTGCAATAACTTCACAAGATACGAAATATCTTGCAATTGGTACATCCTCCGTGTAAGACATAGACAATTAACAGTTAATGCGAAATCTAAGCCCAAATTCAATTTATTTGTACGTAATTTTGCATTTGCAGCGTTAATATTTACACAACGGCTGATGGAAATTTAGTCACAACTTTAAAACATCGAATGTTAAGTGCAAAGTTTTCTCCACGTGGGAAATTTCTTCAAGCTTGGGATAATCCTTCTAAAAGTAAAGTCAAAGTAGCAATAATCTCATTGATTTGGTTTAATTGATTTATGATGTTTGTTTACGCTTACCCTTGTTTCTCAACAGCTCATGATAATTTTAATATATGGGCCATAAAAAATATTACTGGAGACAATGGAGCTAAATGTGGAAGTGTAGTTCATTCACAGAAATTATCCAAACAACCCGAATCCTGTTTTTCTGGGGATGAAACAATATTTGCCCGCATGTCAGATAATTCCATATTATTTTATGACACAAATAATTTGGCACAGACAGCGAACAAAACTGAAGGAATTAAAGTTGCAAATTTTTCATTATCCCCAGTTTCCACGGGTGGGATTTTTGTTGCAATTTACATTCAAGGTATAAAAACTTCTAATTTCAATTTGGGGACATCCTTGATTTATACTTGATATAATGCAGGAACTGCCAGCGGTCAACCGTCCTCAACTCGTTTATTTCGATATCCTGATTTTGCTACTTCAGTTGCTTCTAAAAGTTTTTTCCAAGCCGATAGGGTAGATTTAAAATGGAACAATCGAGGAAACTCTATCCTTGTAACAACTATGACAGATGTCGATAAAAGTGGGGGATCATATTATGGAAAAACTATGTTACACTTTCTTGATACTACTGGTAGTTAATGCGTGTACTAGTTTTTATTATCCATTCCAGAGCCTTTAAACTGTGAAGTATGATTTTTAATTCTAGGTACTGCAGCTACAGTTCAAACTGATGAGTCATGTGTAATTCATGCATCGAAGTGGAGTCCGAATTCCAAAGAGTTTTGTGTGATAAGTGGTAAAATGCCCAACACGAATGCATCTTTGTTTAATTTGAAGTAAGTCGAAAAGTTTAATTAATTCATATTGTATGAGGATTACCAATTAATTCTGAATTTGATAGATGTGAAAAAGTATTCGATTTTGGAATTACTGCAAGGAATGAAATTCATTTTAATCCATACGGTAATATTGTTTTACTATGCGGATTTGGTAACCTGCCCGGTAGTATAGAAGTGTGGAGTGTTGCTAAGAAAGAAGAGCAAAAGATTGCTAGTTATCGTTGCCAGAATGTAACTCAACTCGAATGGTTAAATGGTAAAAGAAATTGTCAAATGAAGTTTTCTACCCCATCAAGTACAATAAATACTTTCTTGTTTTAGATGGATATCACTTCATTACGGCAACAACAGCACCAAGAATGCAAGTAGACAATGGTTATAAAGTATGGGATTGTACTGGTAAAATGATACATGAGTGGAAAGCTGAGAAGCATTTACTTGGAGTAATTCCAATGGTTTGTTCCGATGAAGCTGTACCATTTCCACAGGCAAAACTAAGTGAATATATTCAGCAATTGAAACAAAGGAAGGGTACAGTCAGTAAGTATTTAATCAAATAAGTTAGACTCCGAAGTTAGATTTAATGAATGAATCTATGATTTCTTATTATTAGCTGTCGAAGAAAAGAAAGTTGGTGCTTATGTTCCAATCCATAAACGAAAGGGAAATGTAGGAGCTCCATTGCATACCAAATCATCTGGAGGAGCTGGGGAAATTGGCATGTCAGACAATGATAAGAAAATACGTAACCTGAAAAAAGTAAATGAATGCATTGCACAATTGTCATATCCAATGATGTCGAATACGTTTAACCCGTGCTTTGTTTTGCATTCAGAAAATTGCTGACATAGAAAAGTTGAAAGAACAAAGGGGTCAAGGTAAACCTTTGGAAAAGAATCAGTTGGATAAATTGAGTAAAGAAGCGGAAATTCTTGAAGAGCTTAAATCACTGGGGATTTCCATGTAAATCAACATCACCCGGTTGAATCCGAGACTAAATATCAAAATCAAATGTTATTCGTTAATTTTTTATTTGCTGTTGTACTTATATGATTAAATGTTCAATGTGAATGTTGGTTCTCCTAAGAATTTCTAACTTTACTAGAATGACTGAGTAATAAATAATAATTCAAATAATAGTCTATGACTGTTGACTTCTCTTTTGATGTTGCCTATCATCGGGTATTCGAAATTGTTTCCCAATTGTACTAGCTACTTGCTTGACTGCGGAAGCCTGAGGTTTCTTATAATCCTCTGGTAAATATACACTGAATGGTTTATAATACTCCAGAATATTTTGTGCAGTTTGTAAATCTAAATGATATTCTTTAGCTGCTTCTTCTGGTGTATATGATTCTGGATTTGATGCATGTTTATTTAGTAGTTCAATAGATTGATGAAGAGTTAATTTCCCCTGGGGCACATCAATCGGTTCATAAAAACCATAAACAAATTCTTCATGTGTATGACGATCTGATGGTAATTTCCGTTTAACCTCAATTACTGGATTATCCCCAGTAGATTTAACAAATACTTGAGAAAGTCGATTCATTTCGTCTTCTGATGGTTTACCTTTGTTTGGAAGATTTGGATCTAAGGAAGTATAATAAAAACCATTGTAATGTTGTGCTTGAATTGAATAATGAAATGTTTATGTACCTGATTTAATTTCTTGCATAATTTTTTCCATTGATGGGGGTGATGGATGATGGGGGGCTGGAGTTGGTTTATCTCTTGAAATTACTTTAAATGCTCTGTCTTCTACATTATAATTCTTCAATGGGCGTACAGCAAATCTAAACTTACTTCCAACTTTACCCATATTTTATTTATTTCTTTACTAAACAAAACAAACGATTAATCAATTGATAATTGATTTAATTCTACGGTCTAGTAATTCTTTCTATCTAATTCTAAACATTTAGTTATAGTTAGGCTCAGCTTCAGCATGTGGATATTCATCCCTGTTCCCGGTGAAGCTAGTGCATATTAAAGTATCGAGAAAATGATGATTTATATGGACAACAAGAAGTTTAGAACAATTCGATAAATTAAAATATTCCATTTTTTCCCATGTTTTTTAAGATGCATTTTGCATTGGATTGGATTCTGATCATCTATTTTTGTAAGCTTAAATGTTTTAAGGACCCTTAAAATTGTTAAGCATGACAAGAATTATACATATTAATTAAATAGGCTTAGCCAGGCTAGACTCGGTTAATTGACTCTCTCTGTCTCTCTCCATCGCCATTTGACAATGACTGTCCTGTCTCTGTCTTAATTTAATCCTTTATCCATCAAATTGAGTTTAATTGAGCAACATGCAGCATTTCTAACGATTCCAAGCCATGTGCCATTGCTTCTGTTTGTTTGTTACTAAAATGAATATTGTTTTAGATTTAGGGACGTGTTATGGGAAAACATCAATCAAAATCATCTTCCATGAAGTAAAAAACTTTTAGTATAGAATCATATTCATTTTCTATTCTGTACTGCTCAATTTGATTCCTTCCCACAAGTACTTACTTTAGATTTGGAGTTGAACAAGTCAAATCAATTAGTATTTGTTTAACCTTGAACTAGTGCACAGGCACGCGAAGTTGAATCTGATTAATCATACAAGTCCTCATACAGTCCTGGTCTTCCATAGTATGTTCGACCTTCACTTCATTAGTTTTTGTTACGGACTGATTTGTGGATGGTTATGAGGACAATGTAATGAATAGACGAGCACGAGTCAAATAATAATAGCATTTTTTTTTATTGCATTTAAATTACTCTAAAAAACCTATTAATGCAAATTCATAAATCAACACTCGAGAATACATACATGAAAGTTCAATTATACTAAATCTGGAGGATGCTTTCATAGATCAAAGCAAATAAAGTAAAGGAGTGAATTGAATACTGCTGCATAATGGGGGCTGAACAAAGTTCCAGGTAAAAAATGATTTATACAACAAGTTAAAATGCAAAGGAAATGCTTCATTAGCATTTTTTCATTACGTTAGACTAGAGCTAACGTTAGATTTGGTCAGTTTGCGAACTTGACCACGCAAAAGAATCAAATTATTTAAAGCAATAGCAACATTTTTATTTCTGAATATTAGTTCAAAAATGGCTGCCGAAATTGATGCAACCGTAAACTTTTACATTAATGGTACACCCTACAGAGGTATAAAAAATCAATTTTGCATAAGTGCATATATAACTTAAATCATATATAACTCATCCTTTGCAATTTTATTTTAGTCGATCCTAAAAATGACAAAAATGTATTTCCAGAATCTCGACTTGTAGATTTTATTCGGGAAAAGGCTGGATTGACCGGTACTAAGTTCATGTAAGGTTTCATAGAAATACATAGGGTGAAACTGGTTGACTTAATTTATTTATTAATTTAAAGGTGCCGTGAAGGTGGTTGCGGTGCTTGCATGGTGTCTGTAAAAACTAAAAGTGCAAGTGGAAAATTTATTGTAAATGCAATAAATTCGGTATGTTAGACAATCTTTCGGTTTATATCTTGTGAACTCTTTTTATTTGAAATATTTTTTGATTTCATTTTTATTGTTCAAGTGTTTGATGCCATTATTATCTTGTGATGGTTTGGATATTTCAACGATTGAAAGTCTTGGAAATAAGAAAGAAGGTTACCATCCAATTCAACAACAAATGGCTAAGTTTTCTGCAACACAATGCGGCTTTTGTACTCCTGGAATGATCATGAATATGTATAGGTAAGTCTTTGCATAAATTAGTATTAAAGTATGTAAATATTTTACATTTAATTTTTGCTTCTAGCTTGTCGGAAAATGCTAAATCGGTTGGTGTGAAATCACGGGAAATTGAGGACGCCTTTGATGGTAATATTTGCCGGTGTACAGGATATCGCCCTATCCTCGATGCATGTAAAACATTTTCAAATGATTGTAGTCAGGAACAACAGAAAAAGTGCAATGGTGACATTGAGGTAAATATTTTTTATTGTAGAAATTTCGAAGTTGAGTAATTTTGTAAATCTTAAAAATTTTTAAAAACATGTTTCTTTACAAAGGATATTAAGTGCTGTCAACTAAAGAATAAAATAGCTGAAAATAAGGCGGAAATACAATTAACTGAAACCCTAAAGTTTCACTTATCTACTGGTGAAAAATGGATAAAAGCCACATCGCTGGACGACTTGTTTTCATCAATTAAGGAAGCCAATGAATCAAATCTGCGTTACCGACTCGTAGCAGGAAACACAAGTACAGGCATATATAAAAATGATGGTCCATATCAAGTTTTTATAGATATCGGAAGAATTCCTGAATTGAACGCAACACAGTTTGATTCAATAAATGGAATTACTCTTGGAGGAGGTGTAACTCTATCAAAAGCTATTTTGTTTTTACGTCGTGCATCTCAAGTCGATGGATTAAAATACGCAATAGGAGTAAGCAAGCATATTCGGAGGATTGCAAATACAGGAGTTAGAAATGTATGCATAAGATTCAATCAACATTGTATACTAAAGTTTTCTAAAAAAAATTATATAATACTTTGCGTTACTAGGCTGGAAGTATTGCTGGAAATCTGATGATTAAGCATGATCACCCGGAATTTCCATCCGATCTTTTTGTTGTCCTTGAGTCATTAGGAGCTGAAGTGAAAATAGCCAAAAGTACAGGTAATGGATTTCAATGGTTAGAACTTCAGAAGTATGATGTATTATGGTTATGCATTAATACGTTTTAGATTTCAACAATTCGCTAAAATCACTTAACCTTCAAGAATTTATGAAAGAGAATATGAATGGTTGCATAATATTATCAATTAACTTGTCACCATTACCTCGTTCTTTCAGTTTCAGAAGTTACAAGGTAAAGAAATTATTATCCATATTATGCATTTCCATTACACGACTTACTGACAGTCCAGATCGTTGCTACAAAAAAAGGTCCCATAGGGTCCTTTTTTTGTATCTCCAAAAGATACAAGGATTTGTACCTTTGAATACAAGGATTTGTAGCTTTTACTTCTCTCTGGGACCTCCCAGAATTTCTTGTATCGCGAGTTAACAGCTCGCTCTTACACCATTTCAGACTCATGCATTGCATTGTATTGTGAGCATACAATTAGAAATTAGTGCAAGTTAATGGTGTACGTACATTATTTTATATGTTCAATAATCAATTACTTTGGCGAAAAATCGCCGAATTTGCGCCAAATTAAAAAAGGTAAGAAATTGTTTATTTTTGTGTGCAGGTATAATTGTTTTCATTAAATTTATCGATTAATTGAGTTGGCGGTTTATCGCCGAAACCGCACCTATACCGCATCGATTTTTGATTGATTTTTTGTTTCATTTTAACATTGAATTGCATAAATTTACATTATTCCAGATTTTTTAGCTGTCGGCGGAAATTAGCCGAATCGGCGAAAAATATCGCATCAATGTTTTATTATGATATTAGTTTCAATTCAATGTTTCGCTGCATAAATTAACATTATTTCAGAATTTTTAGCCATCGGCGGATATTAGCCAAATCGGCGAGAACTAGCAGTAATTTTAACAATAAATTGATAGTTACACAACTTTCAAATTATGGATCAAATATGCATACACACACATGCATGTATGCAATATGCATGTGAAATAATACAAACGTATGACGAACTGAGTTGAGTTAGGCTGAAAAGCATAAGTGTATTTTTGGTGTGACGGGATATGAAAATTTAGCTACAAATCCTTGTATTCAAAGGTACAAATCCTTGTATCTTTTGGAGGTACAAAAAAAGGACCCTATGGGACCTTTTTTTGTAGCAACACTTTGGACACTGACTGAAGGATTTAATCACAAATTATGCATTAGATATCAAGAAGATTCCAAAATGCTCATGCATATGTAAATGCTGGATTTCTTATGGAAGTAGATCGATCCGACAGTTACAAAATTATAAATGAACCAAATATCGTTTTTGGTGGCATAAGCCCAAATTTTGTAAGCGATATATATATATATCTCCTATATCTTTGTAAGAATGAGAAATAATTTAGTCTGAATGCATGTTCCAGATCCATGCTGAAAATACAGAGAGATTGTTATCAGGAAAGTCCTTATTGGACCCCTCAACTATAGCAGGAGCGATGAAAATTCTAAAATCTGAAGTAGTTCCAGAAGCGTCATTAACGGATGGCTCAGTGGAATACCGACTTCAACTTGCACAATCATTACTTTACAAGGTATAAGCTGTAATATTTTAACATGGAAAAGCACTGATGAATTGATAATTTTATCACTTTATGCAGTGCATTCTTAGTATTCTTGGGCAAAATATTAAGCCCGAATTACATAGCGGTGGAAAAAATATTCAACGAAATCTTACATCGGGCAAACAAACCTATGACACTGATGAAAGTGTTTGGCCAATAAGCAAGCCTATCACTAAAGTTGAATCTGCGGTTCAATGTTCAGGTATGTATGACTTGACCATGATTTAAGAATATAAACTAAAACATTTGTATAACAATTTTTAGGAGAAGCTGAATTCGTGAATGATTTAAGTGTATTTAAAGGGGAACTATTCGCTTCATATGTTTTAAGTTCGATGGGAAATGCAGATATAAAGAGCGTGGATTCTTCTGAAGCAATGGTAATTTACAAGTATTTCGTATAACTTATTTTTACTCAAGAAAGATATTTCAATTTGCAGGAACTCCCCGGAGTTGTAAAATTCATTCAAGCCAGTGATATTCCAGGAGAAAATGATTATTACGTTCCCATATTTCCAGGAACCACTGCAGAAGAAGTAATTAACATTAACATGAATAATTTTCGTAAAGGTGTTGCAAAATTTTATTCTGTATTGACTAGATATTTGCATCCAAAAAGGTTCTCTACGTTGGTCAAGCTATCGGGCTAATATTAGCAGAAACTAAGGAAATGGCAAGTAAAGCTAGCAAATTGGTTAAAGTGGAGTATGAAAACATACAGAAACCAATTCTTTTTGAAGAAGCTTTAATTTTAAAAAAATCTGAAATGAAAGGAACGCAAGGTTAGTCCAGAATTTTATAAAGAATAATTCAATAAATAGTCGACTGGTTTTACTGTCAATATTCAGATTCAGCCGTTAATGGATTTACGGACATGGAAAGCAGTCCATCGTCTGTCATGATAAATGGTGAATTTTCAATTGGAAGTCAATACCATTTTCATATGGAAACTCAAAATTGTATATGCATACCCAAGGAAGATGGAATGGATGTTTATACAGCTTGTCAATTTGTGGATTTCGTTCAGGGTGGTATTGCAAAAGCATTAAATGTTTCAAACAACAGGTATTTTCAATTTTACCAATTTCAAAAAACAAACGTTGTCATGAATTTATGTAATTTCTGCAGCATAAACATAACAGTACGTAGACTGGGAGGATCGTATGGAAGCAAAGCCACTCGAACTGGATATTTAGCAACAGCTTGTGCCATTGGAGCTTATGTTACAAATCGTCCAGTAAGATTGGTTTTAGACTTGGAGACGAACATGGAAATGATTGGAAAAAGAGTGCCGTACACTGGAAAATACCAGGTATGACAAAAATACTTAATTTTCAGAGTATCGTTGAACAAATATATATGAAATTAAATAAACAATAAGGTGAACGTAGACAAAAATGGAAAAATTCAGCATCTTAAAACTGATGTTTTTGGGGACTTTGGTTTCAATGCCAATGATGAGAGCCCTGATGAAGTGAAAACCTCTATGCAAAATTGCTACAATCCACAGAATTGGAAGATTTCTACCAACACAGTATTGACAAATACTGCTGGAAATACTTGGTGCAGGGCCCCAGGTGAGTGATGCTTCTGAACACAAGAACAATTAGAAGTGATAAAATATAACTTTCACTATGCACTTTATCTTTCCCAAAATAGGTACAACCCAAGGAATTGCTTTAATTGAAAATATTATGGAGCATATAGCCTTTGCTTTAAAAATGGACCCAATGGCAGTTAGATTGAATAATCTTTTACAGACTGGACAGGAATCTATGGGCTCCCATGGACTCAAGGGTTCAAAGTTTGAAGGTTTGAACATGATTCCTGCAATGTATAAGGAAATTAAGCAAACAGCATGCCTTGAAGAACGTATCAAGTTGGTCGAAGAGTTTAACAAAGTAGGAGATTTGCATATATTATCCATATAAAAGAAGTTTATAAAAATCAAGATGGATTTTATTATTCAATGTTTTTATATCTTAATAGGTGAATCGTTGGAAAAAACGTGGAATTAGTGTGGTTCCAATGAAGTATATTTTACCATATATGGGCTTGAATTATCCCGTTTTCGTGGCGATTTATAAGCATGATGGTACAATTGCTGTATGTCATGGTGGTGCTGAATGTGGACAAGGAATAAACACGAAGGTTAATAACTATCATTTACATTTATTTCCCAATGACCCATGCGAATTGCGATTTCTAGGTTTGTCAAGCAGTTGCACATAAATTGGGTGTTCCTGTGGAGAAAGTAAAAGTTAAGCCTTATAATAATTTGGTTTGTGCAAATGCAGCGGTTACAGGAGGGTCTTGGACCAGCGAGCTTTGCTGTTACGTAAGTCCAAAGCAACTATAAAATTTGATAATAATTCTCAAGCACCAATTAAACTTTAAGGCTGCTGGAAAAGCTTGCGATGAGTTACTGGAGCGAATAGAACCTGTGAAAAAGAAGTTACGGTCAGATACTCCTTGGGAGCAAATAATTGGATTATGTGGACGGATGGGAGTTGACTTAACTGCTTCATATTCGTAAACATTAATTATTTAAATGAATAACAATGTACGCATATCACTCGGTGAAAAATGTGTTCCATATTTTATTAGCTATAACTCCGAAGATCCAATTCAAGGATACGATATATGGGCTGTCAATGTTACAGAAGTTGAGGTTGATATTTTAACAGGGGAATATAAGGTATAGTTGCTCACGGACGGTATTACTAAGCTTTTAATTTATAATTCAATGATCATTCTAAATAGATTGCTCGTGTTGACATTCTCGAAGATGCTGGAAGAAGCTTAAACCCAGAAATTGATATTGGACAAGTTGAAGGAGCTGTCGTGTTTGGGCTTGGTTTGTGGACGACGGAGAAAATAATATTCGATAAGAATACAGGAAAGCTTTTGACCAATAATACTTGGGTATGTACTTAATCGTAAATACGTCCCAAACTCTCAGAAGGACTTAATTTGAGAATTTTTTATACGAATTAGACGTACAAAGCTCCGCTAGTTCGTGATATTCCTGAAGACTTTCGAGTAACTCTTTTGAAGAACTCACTTAATCAACTAGGAGTTCTTGGATCTAAAGGTATAATTAAAAGCATAGGAACATACTTAGCACAAAATTTGACTTAAATTGTTTCTATATAAGCATCTGGAGAGCCGCCGTTATGTACTACTGTGTGTGTTCTATTTGCATTGAAGAATGCCATCATAGCTGCTAGAAAGGACGCTGGTAATACGGATTGGTTTGAGCTCAGTGAGTTAGAAATGTTATCATCTTAAAAGAATAAAATTAAACACCCATTTCCGATACTATATTTTTAGATGGCCCAGTCACACCAGAAGATTTGGTCAAATATGCACTTGTGGACTCTTCTCAGTTTACCTTGTAAATAAATTAATTGTAAATAAATTACCTATTTAACTTTGACAGAGTGTAAAATTTTCTGTCAATTTATTTTTAACATAAATGTTTATAAATTAAACAAAACAGCTAAAGAAATAGAAATAAACACAAATGTTGAAGTAGTTAAAGAAGCAGAGCTGTCATCATTCCCAGTCTCTGTAGTAGAAGACGCTGGCTCAGTTGAATCAACAGGTCCTGAAGTTGAGGTTTGACCAGGTTCACCTGTAAATTGATCAAATATGATATAATTAAGTATCGTCTTTGAAATTAAAAAGTTTCAATGTTTACTTTTCTAAGAAAAATAAAATGTAAATATACAGATTTAAGGTTAGCAATATGGCATATTTATTCCAAAAAGTGACCAGAAATTAATTTACTTGGAAATATTAAAACTGTTCATTTATTTTCTAACCATTTTATCAATGTACCTGTAGCGGCTGTAGGTTGTGGATTCGTGTCTTCAACTGGAAATAATTCTACTGACGCATTGATCCAACTGTTTCTTGCATTGATACCACTTTTGTCGGCTACATTAATGGAAAAGTGTGGATGACTCACACTATCATACCGTTTAAAAACTTCGTTCTCAACTGCTACGTTTCCGTTGGGATTTCTAAAGTATTGTTTTGTTTAACCTTTTCACACTTGAATAAAAAAAATGTATTAAATAATTTATCTTACCCATGAATAGCAAAATTCACAACGTAATCCATATAGCGTTCGGTAACTCTGGCATCCTCATTCAATGTTGGTCCCATCCAAAATAAGTATATTTGATCGTCTAATATAAGAAAATCACATTTTAAGCCATTTATGTGATGGTTAATTGCAAATATTTTACCTGTATGAGCAATTCCTCCAGGAATCTTTTTGTTAAACCCTTGTAAAACTTCATAGAGTGTCCATCTTCCTTGGTAATCAAAGCTATAAAAGTAAGATTGTGGGTTAACTTTAGCGTGCTCCTCAATCATCCTATATTGACCAGCTTTAAATCCAAAAATAGTTGACATCTATTGTACAAATAAAATTTAGTTAAACAATGAAGATTTTAAATTTAATGTTTTTAAAAACTTACATCAAGAAGACCAGGCATCTTGCTGTCAAACTCGGTCGACTTTGCACTTTCACCCAAGTATTGCTTTTGAAATGAATGGTACATTGCACGACTTTGATCTTCAAGACCTATTGTTGATAAATTTTTATAGAGACTTCAATATTAAAACAAAATTTAACCATGGGGTTATTGAGTTGGTTTTGTTTCATACCCAACATGGTCAAAAGCTCAGGGAGCATTTCATTTTTCATGTAGTTTTCATCTTCCAAATGACCGTTTGGTTGAAGGTAATAGACATAAATATCATCCAACGGATAGGAACCTAGCATGTTACAAATAATCATTGAAAATGTCTTAAATAAAATTTTGAAAATATTGTAATTACCATCATGTTTTGTAGCTCCCAGCATTAAGCTTACATCTTTCGATTGTTCCTTATTCTTAAGAACTTCCAGTGGGTGTTTTGGCAAGAATTTAGGAATTGTTAAAGATTCAGATTGAATTGATGGCATTCTAGCATCAAAGCCTAATCTACCCATAAACATTTCGTCTTCTTCGTAGATGTCCAATGCATCAACAAGTGTTTGTAAATCTGCTGTTTTCATGCATGAAACGATTTCATCTACGTTAGGTTCCGATGCTCCGTCATAGCAATTGGCTAATTTTGCAACTTTTAAGTGATGATCTGTACTTGGATTCACAGCAGTAGCCCAAACACTGTAAATAGGAATTAAATTTTTTAGCTAAAAAGGAAAGAATTTGTTTAGATTTAGTTTAAACCATTAATACCTCAATGCAGATCCAGAAAATCCAATAACATTCTTGAAGTAAGGTGAAGTTCCATTTACTCCTTGAGTCAAAGGACTTAAGAACAAATGTGTTGCCATCATTGCTCCAGCTAAAGGAAAAAGTTTAGCATAAACAAATTGGTGATGACAATTTCGGTATTACTAACAAAACCACAAATTATTACCTGATTGACCAGTGATGGTTACTTGATCTGGGTCTCCTCCAAAATATTTGATGTATTTATTAATCCATTTTAGAGACGTTAAACCATCATAGGGACCTCCGCAACCTGGAGCTTGATCAGTTCCCATATTAAACGCTCCCAAAATTCCTTAACGAAAAGCATAAGAAAATGTTTCTCTGTTAAGTTGTCTCGAATTATAAAGTCTATGTAAAATTATTGTTAGCCAAAGTATTACCTAGCCTATAGTTTACAGTGACCAAAATAATTCGTCTCTCAAGAAGCCTTAGACCCATAAATACACTTGAAAATACTGAATCTGCTCCACCACTATAAGAGTTAAATTATAGCATTTATTTCCTTTAACTTTAAGGTATTTTATATGTATTTAACCTACCCATGGTAGTAAACAATCACGGGTAACTTTGCATCTGGATTTTCCATCTGAATCAATTAATTTCAATTAGTTTATAAAGTTTGCATGAAATATATTATAAAATATCTTACAGCTTCCACAGGAGCATTTATATTAAGCGTCAAACAATCTTCAGTACCCCACATCTCCCCAAATGTTTCCTTTACGGTTTCTACTGGAATGCCAAGTTTCCTAGCTTGCTGAAGTTTGCCTAGATTAACTCTTCGGCTTGTGGCTGTGGCGTTTAAAACAGTAATTAGATCGCCAAGCTGGGTTTTATTTCCTGGGGTCAAATCTAAAATCGCTCTTTGAGGGCAAATACTGGCTACTTTATCGGCGTACCAAAGATCTTCTGGCAAAGCCTCCGGACCTCCGAGATGACCAGTCCATATTGAGGAAGGCTGGGGTTAAAGTAAGAAATTATTAGTTTTGTTTAAACAACTATTGTCGTAAAAATTCCAAAATTTACGGTATACCATGAAACGGTTTTGCCCAGTGTAGCTAGCAGGGTCAGCATATGGGATCCCTGTAAAAGTATAGTATTCAGTTTGCTTCCGTGATGTAACCATTTTAGCTCCAACAATAGTTCCTAAATCGTCGCAAGGAACTTCCCATGTGTCCCAAATAGCCCCTTCTCCTGCAAAAGAAAGCTGGATAGACCCCAAACATAATAATAAGGACGCTATAAAAAACCCTGACATGTTGATTTGTTTTTAAAATCACAGTCTTTGCTACAATTAAGTATGAGCAAGTTGCTTAACTCCTTGTATGGAGTAAATGAAAGTGCCTTTGGGAGAGTAGCACCAAAGCTAATCATGTTCATTATCAATTTCATTAAAAATTCAAGTGTATCTGGGTGACAAAATGACATGATTATCAAGTAGAATGTTTCGAGTTGACAACAATTGTGATGGTATGATGAAAAACCATACTAATCTATGTGAAATCACTTGTCAATCTCGGAGTTTCTCAATCAAAGTTCAATGTTATTTATCAAGTATACACGCTTCTATAAATACAATTGAATTGAAATCTAAAATGTCCCAATATTTCCTGTATGTAGATAAGCATCTATTTTTGTTAATTGACTCAATTCTTTCAGATCTTTTAGCTGATAAAAATGTTAAATGCGTAAAATGAAAAAGGTGCTCTTTGAGTTGTTATCGACAAATAATTATTTATTCAAAAACAATTTTCCGGATTTCATGTAAGAGTAAAAGTAAAAATAAATTTATTTCAATATAGGCGTGGGTTGATCAAAACATGTTTTTTTACAAGAATATACTACGATGTAAATTGTTATTTTAAGGCTTCACACCAATTGGTTGAGTGGGTAATTTGTCAAGTGCTGCAATCTCATAAGCATTTCCAGCCCATGAATCACGACAATTGTGAGCAATTCTGTCTGTTTTGTTAATAACAACGAATTCATGAGTCATCGGGTTGTAAGGTGGAAACTTAATTTCTGTTGGATTCTCTCCATTAGGATCACTACAATTTCAGAAAAAGATGAATGAATAACATGAATAAAGAAATGACAATGATAAATAAAGTTTTCTAACCCATAGGTTGCAAAGTTGACAAGAAAGTCGATCATTCTGTTCGCTACTCCAATGTCAGCCTCAGTAATTAAAGGAAAGATTTGGAAATGATCTGAAATCAAAACAAAATTAGCAATGCAGTATGCGTATTTAATACAAAAAATATTAGGTAAACTTACACATTTGGTCGTCAATGTGTGCAACACCTGAAATAATTTTAGTTAATATAGGTTAAAAATTTTTGGCAAAACTTATTGTTAAGCCTTACCTCCTGGAACATCATTCTCTGCATTCATATCATAAGTTGACCAAAATCCTTGATGTTCAAACGCATAATAATATGATTTTGGGTTTACTTTGGAATGAAGCTCAACTAAAGTATATGCTGGAGCTTTAAATCCAAATACACTTGTAACCTACAAATGTAGTAACTCGATTAATTTCATGAAATCTTATAATTTTTTTTAAATTACTTACATCAACAAGACCAGCAAGTTTATCCCAGAATGTTTCGGTTGCAAAAGCATCTCCCATATATGTTAAGCCAATTGTATGTGCAAATACTCCAGATTTGTCTTCTTGCCCTAGGTGAATTTAAATGCAATAGGTAGAAGATTGATCTTAATTGCAATTCAGTTTGAACTTACTCATGGTTTCAAACAATTTTGGTAATAATTGATTTCTCATGAAATCTTTATCGTCGACATAGTTTTTCAAATATTGGTCATAAATGTCTTCGAATGCAAATGATCCATCATGTCGTGTAGCTCCCATAATAACTGGAACATTGTTTGATTCTTTGTTCAATAATATTTCAAGTGGTGGTTTTGATAAAAATTTTGGAATTGTAATTGAGTCTTCTTGAACACTTGGTATTTTTGCATCAAACCCTAATCTGCCGGCTCTTTGCTCTTCACCCTTAAATTTTAGGCAAATGATGGAAATATAAATTTGTTTGTACGATTTGGTTAATTGCATACTCACTGAATATCGGGACAAAGCGCTTAAAAGAGCATCAACTGGAGCTTCTTGCATACATTTTATAATTGTTGGTTTGTTGATTTCTTCTGGTGGAGTAAAACATCCGACATATTCTGCAATTTTGAGATGATGATCAATGCTTGGATGCTCGGCTGTGCCCCAAACGGCTAATGCTGAACCACTTGCACCTGGTAAGTGAAAATAATTAGAAATGACTGAACAGAATTATAGATTTATGTTTTCACTGACCAACAACTCCATGCATCAAACCATTGGCCAATGGACTCAATAGCAAATGGGATACCTAAAATCATTGAGTGTAAGTTAAAAAAGTGTTTAGTTGGAACTTTTTGATATTTGCATCTTTACCATCATACTGCCAGCAGAATGGCCATAGACATAGACTGGAATTGAAATTTTATTCGTCATACATTGTGCAAAGCGTTGTTTTACTAATTTACTAACTAACCTCGGTTTTTGTCCCCTCCGAAATGTTCAATATATTTTTGAACCCATTTTAACGCAGTAATTGCATCGTACATTGCAGCATTTCCTAATGTTTTAAATATTAGAAACATATTAGCCATTTATAATCTACTAAAGAAATAGAAAGCACTTTAAATACCTGGAGCATCGTCATGTTGTAAGTTAAATGCTCCCAATACTCCCAATCTAATGGAGCAAGCATGGATTAACAGTATATTGCATTATATTTACATTAAATTTCAATTGTTTAAAAAAACGAACCTGTAGTTGATTGTTACAAGAATAACATCTCTAATCATAAGTCTGAACCCTGTAAATGGAGCTCCCCAAACAGATGTAGAAGATCCTCCTAGAAATGTTACGAGTTGTTAATTTTAACAATTTAAGAATGATTATTTAAAGAGGATATTTTTTTTTATTTTACCATGAATGTAAAAAATGACTGGCATTAAATTTTTCTTATCCTCTTCTGTCCTTGGTATCTGTGAGCAATAAAGTTCACGCAAGTATTAATTAAAACCTTTCGCATTCTCTTTGACTTAAAGTACCTTTGGTGTATTGACATTCAAGACTAAGCAAGTTGCTTCATCTTCTGAAGACCCTGGAATTGGGGCTTTGGGAGTCTTTTTCGGAACTGGATTCATATTAAAATTCCACTTCATGTTTTTGAAAAGTTTGTACAAATTTGTTTCCCCATCAGCTCCATCGTCCATTTCCACTTTTCCCATTTCAAAGGCTCCACCTTGAGGACAGGCATTTAAGGGACTATATGCTGGAAACGGTACTTCTGGATCCGCTGAAAGTTGTCCAGTTTTTAGGACTGAAGGCTGGAAATTGATTAATTAATTTTATATTCTAGTAGATGCAAATCGTTATTCATTAGCTAACCTTGAAACGAAGTGTTCCATTAGTTGGTTCAGCATAAGGAATTGAATGGAAAACATAAAAAGGGCGTGGGTTTGGAGTACTGGTTACTGTTTTCAAGCCAATAATTTTACCCAAGTCCCCTACCTCAACGGTCCTATCGGCCTCATCTTGGGCAAGTACTAGAAAGGGCAGTAGGACTACTATCACACATATTCCTAATTGTTTAAGCATTATGAACGTATAAAATATATTAACCCCGTGCCTACTCCAAACTCCAATTGAAATGTTAAATGAAACTTCTAGCTGAATTCAAATAAAGATCATGAACGACAGTTTTGATTTATCTGATAAGGAATTTCAGTCCTGAGAGATAAAGATAACGTAGCTTTCATCCATCAAGCATCGTGTAATTTTGTCACCTTTTCCTCGCCACTTGCAACTGAAATAGCAAGTACTATAAACTGAAACAAGGAATTGTTCACGTTTGTAACAAAATTCCTAGAGACAGCTTAATTTCCTAATATCATTTGCTCTCGAAACTGGAATTCGCTACAAACAATTGTAGCTCATTCCATATTCATCAAAAACTTCAACGAAATCCACAACATAATTATGTAGCATATAAATAAACTTATAATACCTGTTAACCCTTTGGTTTGGCTTACGGAGTTTTAAAAACATTAAATTAAACTAAATCTACTTAATCGCTAATTCCATCCAACAAACAAATATAATGGAATCCATGAATCGAACACAATTTAAAGGTCAAGTTCTTTCAACTACAAAGCTAGAAACAATCGATCTAAATTAATTTTTATGATTTACCAAGCCAAAAACACTTCAGTACTTTTATAGAATTCATTTATACACTGCGTAATTCATAATTTTACAATAATTTGCTAACTGTGATTATGATTTAAAGTACTGAAAATTATGCGAAGTAGGTAGACATGTAAGATTAAATACTTTTGACATTGACAATGTGAAAATCGACCCGTGAAAAAACTCGATGAACGCCGTGAGTATAAGTGCCGCTAAGGCGCATAAAATAATTTTTTACCTTAAGCATTATACTAAATTTTTTTTAGCAACGAAGTTTCGCCTTACGCCACCGCAAGAAAAAAAACATTACTTGCAATGGAAAAACTCAAGCGGGAGTTCAAAATGAGCCCTCGGAGTTATTAGTCTTGGGCAAATAACATTGTTAAAAATAAAATAAAATATCTAGTCCATCGCCGGCGCTTTGCTTTGGCAACAAAAAAACATGAAAACTCTAAAAGCTTTTAAAGCCTGTTGTGACACTGATGAAATAATCTATCTATACTCTATAATTCTTGAGTCCGTTCGTGACGAACCACTTTGTTGATTTTTTGGAGCTTTGCGTTTCCATAGCAACAAGCGGTAAATGGTAAAATGACTATATTTTGAGTTCAGAATTGTCTGAAAATTGATAAATACGAAATCCGGGTGCGAGCGAAGCGAGCCTCAACTAGAACCCGGCC
>JAQGCY010000244.1:0-21542 GCA_034700645.1 Xenylla mediterranea | reverse complement strand
CCTTCCAGGCATAGCAACCTTCGGGATGTAAACAACGCTACGGTTACCATGCCGTTATGGGAAGTCACAGCAAAAATAAAACTTTGCTGTTCAAGCTCATGTTACACCTACGTAGACGTAGACCCAGATTGTCCATTTGGATTGTTCCAGGAAATGGGGAACGAAGACCAATTAGAAGAGGTAAGATGGAGTGAATATTTTTAACTAAACTTACGAATTTTTCTAAATACAAAATTTACGTACAGATTCAAGCTGGGACTGACTGAATGGGTAAAATTTACTGGTGGAAGATGATTGTCATTTGCTCATTGTAATTACATTTGGAGAATACTTATTACTTTACGATGAAGCCACATATTATAAGCGCAAAGAAACTACAAAGTTCAGGAAGTAATTTTTTTGAAAACTTGTGTTTTAATACTAGTTATAAAAGTTAAAAGAACAAGTACAAATCAAGAATGCTCGATATCCGCTTCTTCAGGAATTTCAGTCACCACTTTCTCAATTTACAGATTATTAAAAATATTTAAAAGCTTAGCTTAGGAAAACTATTAAAAATTTATTCTGGGGATGGCATTGTCATGCCATTTCAAAATTCTTAAAAATGTTAATGATTAGTCTAAATTTAGAAAATTCAATTCTGCATTATTACTTATGAACCCTAGTTAATTAAGCATAGAAATTGAATACTTTTGTGTTGTTTCGGGAGTTATGAACTTATGAATTTTAAAAGATTGATTTTCAATTTACTTTTACATGATTTTATTGTACGTCTGTAGTCTGTCTGACGCCACATTTTCTTTTAGCCCGACCCAAGTTGTCTCATATTCGATAGCCGGTCCGGTGTTCACGGAATTTTTACATTTACTGCTGTTGATCTGGGGGTAGCAATGGGGGTATAATTATTGCCCCCATTGATTTTTGTGAATGAAACTTTTAAATGCAATAATGCTATGGATAATTTGGTTTAAAAAGTCAAGCTTGAAAATGACAGACGAAGAAAGTGAGAAGTTTCTTGAGTGTTGAGGGAAACGTAAAATTCAATGTGTTTTTACTTTTTGAGTTTATAGATTTGCTTTGATTTCACTTTGAGTTCAGTTATTTTGGTACTATACACTATAAAACTTGGTTAAAATTTGAGCAGCAGCAATCAATTAATTAATCAATTATGAAGGAAAAAGATGGTCAAGAAGATGGGTGTATGGGGGCTGGGGCTAGTGATTCTGAGCCAGTGGATATTCGAGACAAGGTCAAAGTTCGGGAATTGGTTCATAAACTTGTAATAAGGTAAGGGTGTTAAGGGTCAACCCGAAGGCCAACGGCAAGGGTCATGGTCATCGTCAAGGTGGTTATTAATTGCAGTGTTTAATGTTAATTTTTTGCCCCATCTATCCACAGCCAATTACTCTACGATGGTTATCAACAAATTGCATCCCAGCTCATTGTCCTTGCACACATTAATACACCATGTCCACCTTCGGACCGGCTTGTCCATTTACTTTCTCTTGGATTGGAGCAGGAACAAAAGCGTAAGAGTTTTGTTGTACCGCTAAAACAGTATATAGATTTGCTCAATTACTAATTGTCAATGAATCCATTCCATATATACAGTCCAAGGAGCCAAAGTCACAAGCATATCAACAAAATTGGATAATATTGGAACTGGACTAGATTTGGAAAATCAATCTGAAGGAATCATACGTGCACCAGAACCAGCAGAATATGAAACAGTTTATGTTACTGCTCATAAGGCACCTTGTCGTGCTGGAGCAATTAATTCAGATGGTTCACTTGTGGCTACTGGAAGTGTGGATACTTCGATTAAGGTATATACATTACATACATGCAGTAATAAGCTAGAAATTTCAACGAATTGTCTTTATCAATTGTTCTATATTAATCTTGTAGATTCTTAGTACTGAAAGAATGTTAGCAAAATCATCCGACATGGAAACTACAGAGCCCCAAGGACATCCTGTCATTCGTACACTTTATGATCATGCTGAAGAAGTAACTTGTCTTGATTTTCATCCTAAGGAACAATTATTGATTTCTGGTAGTAGGGATTATACTGTGAGGATTTTTGATTATAGTCGAACTTCTGTTAAGAAAGCTTATCGTGTTATCAATGTAAGTTTGCAATACAAAACACGAGGGATTTTTGTATGCTTAACTTTAACTCTACCTGACATTGACAATTGTTTTGTTTTGTATCTGCAACTGTAGGAATCGGATCAAGTTAATTGCATCTCTATTCATCCATGTGGAGACTATTTGTTAGTTGGGACAAGGCAACCTGGAATACGAGTTTATGATATCAATACGAGTCAATGCTTTGTAGCATGTGATGTTGCTGGGAATCATCGTGGAGAAATTACAGCTTTGGCGTATGTGGTTTATTTATGCAATTTGTAATCGCCTAAGGAAAACGCTGGTGCTAACTTGTGTGATATTACAATGTAATCTTTAGATGGTCCTCCGATGGAAGACTATACGTTTCAGCCTCTACTGATGGAAGTATTAAAGTTTGGGACGGTATTTCCAGTCGTTGTATTAATACATGTCATGCAGCACATGATGGAACTGAAGTTGGATCTGTTGTTTTTACACGGAATAACAAGGTTGGTAAAATTGCAAGCAATTCAAAGTATTTTTTAACTATCAATATCTACAAAGTTATTCCAATTTGTATTCCTACAGTACATCTTATCTTCTGGAAAAGACTCATTAGTAAAACTATGGGAATTATCAACAAATCGTAGTTTAATTGCATATACTGGAGCTGGTGCAACTGGGAAACAAGAATTTACAACACAAGCTTGTTTTAATCATACAGAAGAATATGTAATTTATCCAGATGAAGCTACTGTTTCCCTTTGTTGTTGGGAAGCTCGTACAGCTCAAAGGCAAAATCTTTTATCACTTGGTAAGGTAGCAATAGCAAAATCTACAAAAATCTTAGCATTGTTTCAATTTCTATTCAATTGTAATTTATAGGTCATAATGGTCCTATAAGGAAAATTGTTCATTCTCCAGTAACAGCCGGATTTTTAACATGTTCAGATGATTATAGAGCAAGATTTTGGTATAGACGAATGGCTCCTATTTAATTTTACAAATTCAAATTACGACTCGAGTAGAATCTTTGTATTCTTGTAATTTATTGTAAGTTTTGTATTTGTATATTATTTTTGATACGGCTTTGCATTAGCAATTGTTCTTGTTGAGGTTATTAATTGAAATTTAAGTTTCTCTATATTATTTAAATTGAAAGCTAAACCTATTGCATTTGCATTAGGATTTTGGAGTATAAGTCTAGTACCTATTACTATTGTAAAAGTTCTAAAAGTACACGAATTCAGCTTTCTGTTGAAGCTAAGTTCAGCCAGGCCAGGCCAGGTTGAAATAAACATTATTTTTGTTTACTAATTTAATTTAACACTGACAACCTGGAGACTGCAGTAGTAGTTAGAAATGGAGTTTAATCTGTGGTTTCGACTGTAATTGTATGTAGAGGACGAGTATAGTATGAGTAAGAGTAAACCAGTTTTTGCATTTGCATTCGATTTCCATTTCCATATTTTCAATCTCATTAATAATTACACCTGGATTGAATTGAATTCGTGAATTCATCTGCATTGCCTGAGTGGAGAAAGAAGGAGATAAAAGTATTTTGATCGTAAAAATTCTTCGTTACATTGCAATTGCAAAATTGTTATTTCAGCAAGAATATGACAGTTGTAACTTTATGGTAAGTAAAAGCATAATTATAATTGCATGGCTTTACCGTTAATTACAGATTCTTTATTAATTGCTTTTTGTTGTGTTCTTGTTTTTTCCTAGGCTCCATAAATCCCGTGATGACAGTAAACATACGGATCGTGCATGGGAAATCCGTATCAATGGACTAATTTACTCCCAGCGAAATACAGTAATCAAAGAAGTCCCAGGATGTGTCCTAGTTGAATCTTCTGGAGAATTATTTTTCTCATGTGAAGATGATATCAAAGCCCCAATTGGCAAATCTACAAGCATTCTAAAATGTTTAGCTGGATTTAATTATAAGGTTATAACATGTACGTCAACGGCAGATTCAAGTGGGAGAGCTACAGAGTATTTATGGACGCTGCAAATGTAAAATATTCAAAAATCAATGTAACTATTGTTCATTGTAATAAAAAATAAAGAATTTTGGATTAGAATTTTGGAATTGATTTAATTGATTGAATTTTCATCAAACATCGCATCGCCATCTTTATCCTTTGCTATAAGAAAAGTTCTTCTTGGGCTTAACTTAGGAATTCAATGGAATGCAGAAAAGTTTTCTTATAGTAAAGTAAAGCCTAAAGTCAATGAATTTTTCTTCTTAACTCTAAAGGAAATTCCTTTGCTTTTTTGCTTTTTGTATTGTTTCCCTTTGCTTTGGTATGCCAGAATTTTGCGTATGCGTTTGCTTGCTTTACTGTTAAAGTAGTACTTTCCTCCCCGTTTTTTTTACCCAATGTTAATGTAAATGTAAATTGTAATGTTTAATTCAATCAAATCAAATAATAAAAAGGGTTAATTTAATGAAAGAATTTGATTAAGTAATTTAATTTAATTCTCTTATTTATGACCTCGATTTGACCTGACCTGACCTGACCTCACAATCACTTTGTTTAAGCTTAATTTTTCTCTATCAACTGTCAACTGTTGAAGGTTTTAATTGAATTTAATTTAATTAATAATTAATGGTAAGAAAATACACAAAAAAAAAGCAATTATTATTACAGATCGTGAAAAAGCTATAAGAAATGCATTAGTTAACATACTTAAAAGCTGTAAAATCTGTTAATCAATTGACATTTTGTCCTTCTACAGGTTAGATTTCCGATTATTAACCCTTTGGTATTTGGATTTGATTGAATTATGAATTAGATGATTTTTGGATCCTACAAATTAGAAGATTATACATAGATTTAGAGCTTAAGATTTCATTATTGGTAAGAACAGAAGTAAGATTGAAGAATAGATTGATTGAATGAGTATTTAAAATGCATATTTGTTAATTAGTGATTAGGAGCCAACTTTAATTAAGATCTGTAAGTCTCTGACTGATGACTGGAGACACAAGCAACAACATATTACAGTCCATTTATGGTCCTAATTATGGATTTAAGGATATTTAATTTGCCATTTCTATTGATATTGCTCCACCAAGAATCCCAATCCCATTCCAAATGTTGACACTACTTATTGAAATTGAACCATATCCTCCGGAACTAACTGTAACTACAAACTAGAACAATAATCCCAATTGCAATTTCCCCATGTCTATGAGTAGGACCAAGACTATAAAAGTTAAGTGGAAGTTTGTTCTTGTTCATCAATTACAATTTCCCAGTGGTGCCCAGTGACATACAGTACGAGTACAGTGGTCCATCTCCATACTAAACTTGACTTGATTTGTTACAAAGTGATTAATTTGGTGGTACATTGTCTGGGAACTTCGGAACTAATTAATCAATAGTTATGGATCGAACTGACGGTAATAGTAATAAAGACCAGTCAAGTCAAGGTGGTGGAAGTTGTGGTGGGGCTGGTGGAGATTATGTTGGCCATATTGGAAGTAGGAAAAGAATACTCAAAGCACATTTTTCAGCAGAGGATCAAGCCTTGGATCAGATTGCTAAAGAGGTAAGGATTTCGATCAAATATTAGAATCCGAACATTGTCCTTTATTTTGAATTTAAAAACTGAAGCTTGAAACTGTACTGACATAAGCACTGTCATGTGTCGAAACTGTCATTGTTGAAACGTGAATTTCTTGTAAGTAGGGAGTTTTATCTGACTAATTGAGAAATTCTTTTAATGATTTTGAGTAGCAAATGCAATGCAATGCAAACAAAGGGTACAATTCGGTGTTGGTGTCGGCGCCCGTGTCCATAAATCCAATATCCATATCTTATCTTAAAAGGAACAATTGAAATAGGATAAACATGTAAATATTTACATTGTAATTTGTAATTTATAATGTTTGCATTGTGTAAACGTAAAGGCAGCAGGATATCGATATGGGTAAAAGGTTTACTTTTATATTGATAACATTTTTAAGAGCAAGCCTTAGTTAGCCGATAGACTAGACAGTGCCTTATATGTTTAACAGTCCAAGCCAAAACACAATGACAATTGTCAATTACCTCAAAAATGTGGTCCTTTTAAGTAATTATTGAAGGTTTGTTTCTAGGTAGATTTCTCTGAAGTAATGGTAATGGTAATGAAGATAACATTATCCTTCTTCCATTTCTTTCTTTCTGGTCGATTTATGTTATATTAGATTGATAATGTTTAATGCTTCAAGTTCTTCGACGACTTAGAAGTTTCTCCATGCCAGTTCTGACTATGAGTAGTTAAGATTTAGTTAACGAAAGTGAAACTGTTGACTGTGCTCTGCTTGATAGAGCATAATGCAAAGTGCACAACGTTTAGCTTGTAGCGTTCATTTTAACATTTCTAAACCTCCTTCGACATTCCATTCCAGCTCATGAAGATGATTCCAAAAATATCTTTCTTCGTTTAGATTTTTTTATCGACAACGCATTAAAATAAACTACCTAAACATGAAACATAAACTTCAGAGCATTTCAGTTCAGCATTAGTACGCATTTTAGTTTTCAAAATGTAAATCTAGACATACTTTACATCGAACTAGGAAATTCGATGGGGAAAGTATATTCGTGGCGTGTGGCATCGGCCTGAACTGAATCGTTCCTTGGTGGATTGGATTCATGGATAGAACTTTAGTTCAGTCTACATTACCTAGAAATATGGTAGAATTAGATTTAGATTTTAGAAGAATAGATGTTGTTTATGTTGCAAGTTTTCAATTCATTCGTACACATCCTTGCTATTTTCCAATGTTTATTCATGGATCATGGTTCTAGTCTAGCCTTCTTCTAAATCTTTAGTTAGAATAAAATGTTTGCATGTGTGATGTCGATGTGCATATGTAAAATCTAATCCAATCCTACAAATTGAAATGATGATTCTATTCTATTTTTGTCCTGGTTAGATCTTTTTTAGTGGAAATGTTTTTTTTTGGTATTCGGTATTTCTTAGTAGAATTAAGATTTCTTAAATGTATTCTAAAATGTGTAATATAGATAGGATAGGCCGGCCTGAGTGGCAAAGTTGTACCACTATCAGTTTTCTGCCAGTATAAAATGTAGGAGTTTGTTTGTTTAAAAAAAAGTTCCATTGTATCTCTGGTCTGCCTTGTGGACCTTAATTGAAAATGTCGGACACCCTTTCATCCTTAATGTACGTTAAAAATTATCGTGCAGATAGATTTAGATTACATCAAAAATTCTCTGGCTCAAATAGTAATTTAAACTCATCATCCTCAACATCAAACTTATCCCTATGGCCATCCCCATCAATTTCTACAGGCTTAGATATCAATATCATTCCAAATGTACCCTTATCATCAATGCGTCATGGTCTTGGTCATACAAGTAGAAATTCACCTTATAATCGAACTGGAACAAATTTTACAGTATCCTCATCTCCCTGGAATCCAAAAGTATCCCTTGTTTCTGCTGTACGATTATCAGGTTTCGGACAATCAAATCGTGCATCTAGTTATATAGATTTTCGTGATAATAATAGTTTGATATCACAACAATCAGAAACTGATAAGGACAAATATCAAAATCAAGATGAATTACCTTCTCAAGAAAGTCAAAGTAGCAGAAATAGTAGACCTGTCCAATATCAGCGGACACTTTCCGGTGGTACACAAGTTAGGTCCACAAGTGCAGATCCAGATAATTATAAGACATTTCTAAATCCTTCAATTACTTCAGCAAGTCCGTTGAGCTTATATTCAAAAAGATATTATTACCAATTGAACGATTGGTCCCACGATAACGAGAATGCCAAAAATAGAAATTACGGTCCGTTGGATCGTAATTTCTCTTCATCATTGAGCTATATTCCACAACAACAACAATCTGTAATTAATCGGAATAGTGAGTCTCGTGGGGCTAGTGTTGGAAATGGAAGTTCAACATCAGCCTCAACATGTAGTAATAGTAATGGAGGCAGTTGCTCAAATGTTGATGTTTATGATTATGAAGGAAGTCGAAATCAAGATTGGTATACCCCAGTTACAGAACTGGCTAAAAATGTTTCTTCTTATCAATGGGAAGATAATCATGACCAAGAGCGTTCAAATTCAACTAATTATATCCAAGATAATAATAAATGTTCTGCATCAGCTCAAATTATTAGCACATCGTATAATAATTATAATCACAACGACAACGTGGAGCCACCGGTGCCAGAACCACCACCACCTCCAAAACCTACTTGTACACGCAAAAGATTAAGAGCTCCAAATGCTAGTTTTTTGAGACCTGAAGATGAACTAACTTTAGCTCGAGTAAGCCCAACAAATAATTCAATTTAATTTTGCAGTTAACTTTATTTTAGTTACTCACGCATGCAATGCATTTCGTTCGAATTATTTGAGTATTAGCATTAAGTTGAAAGGCATAACAAGCAAGCAAGCAGGAAAATTAAGGTTAATTTTTTAACAAAGGCAAAGCTAGCTAAAATACGTAGCTTATTTTTTTAGAAAACGACCGACAGTTAAAGATAAAATTAGACTTCATTAATTCACAGGCATGAATTGCTTAATGCTTGGCAGATTTCATGAATCATTGATGAGCACCATATTGAAATGAAATGAAAGCTTGGTTAATTATAATTGGAAAGGATTATTATGCTCAACCATTCCTCTATTGCATTTGTAAATCAAATTACAATTAAAATTTGTTAATTTGCTGTACTTGTTTGTTAGTACATAACTTGGTAGCTAAATCTGGTCATTAGAAATTAGGTTTAGGATTGATATATTGCGTATTGTGATCCGGTACGGCAAATTGTGATTCAATCCAAGGTGTTGATTTGATAAATGTAAACTTAAGTTGAAGTTAAAGTTGTTTGTTATGAAAGTATGTATTTGTACTACATGTACCCAGAAATTTTGGTCTGAATTTGATTGAAATATTTAAATGAAAATAATTTAAATAGTTATGGATAAGCATACTTGTAGTTGTAGAATTTTTACGTGGTTTTGTATTTGTTCTTGTACTGTCGAATTCTCTTAGTCATATTCCATTTCGAAGTTGTTAGTTGTTTACGTCCCACGTAATGTATGTTTTCCATATTCATTCTACGTTTCTACAATCTTAAATCGTAAAGTAAGTTTAACGTAATGTATGCATCTTAAATTACTTCTTCACGACGCGATCCTCGAATCTTGATGATAGAATCAAAATGTCCTTCCTTTAACATTAACTTAACGCAGTTATGTACTGTATTTTCTTTGTAGCTATACTTGTAAAGTACTTTCTTGGAAAATGATAGAAGAATATACTTTACCTTTCAAGCGATTAAATCAGTAAATAAATATTCAGAATCACACAATCTATTCCTATTGTTGTAAATTACCTTAGCTTTTTTTATTGTATTGTGCGTGGATTGGATTGGATAAATCTTTGATTCTTCTTCTTTATCGTTTTATTGTGATAGTTTGGTTGGACTTGGAGTTTGGATTTCATATTCATTGCATTTGCATTATTGAGGTGTGGGTGGGTGTTCTATTCTTAACTTAACACAACATAAGTTTTAATTTCATTATTCTGTTGTGTCATGTACATACTTAACTTATACTTATTGTCATTCGATTCACTTCAATTTTCTGACCCATTCTTTGCGTTAATCTTATGTAATGTAAAGTAAATATACACCTAGCAAAAGCAATGCAATTATAATTCGGGATAACAAGGTTAAAGTTGCACTATTAAAACTTGAAATTCACAATTCTTTCCTTATGCTATTTGGACGTGAGATTTTGGAATGAAACTTCACTTATTGTTTTAAACCTAATTATATCCTGACTTATGAAATTGATTGAAGTACAGCAACAACAAGAGAAATTATGGGTTCTTAAACTTTTATCTGGAAGGCATTATTGTAGTAGTGCACTGATTTTTGCTTACTTTTTCTCCTTGTCATTTGAATTGATTCGAGTGAATAGTGAATCAGTACTTTTGGAATTTTTTCTTAGAATTAGAAATTAAGGTGTCTTGTGTTTTGATGAAGCAAAACTTAACTTAAGTCATAAGTGAAGTGAAAGAAACTTTTGTCACATCACATTGATTCATCGATGGGTTTACTAACTTGAGTTTGGCTTGACAATGTTTAATCATACCTAATCATAATGCATTGTTGTGTTGTTTCTAATGGAATTATGTATGGAAGGATTTGTTTTATGATTACGAAGAATATGAATGATCTATCTGTGTGATGTCGATGATATATCATATAAACCTGAAAGTTGAAACCTCCCTACCTGTCATTTTAATAGTATATTCATCATTTCAATCCTTCTTTGATTTCGTTAGATTTGACATTTTATATACTTGAATTGAATCGAACGGAACCGTCGTCAGAGGTCAGACAGACACAGACAGAAAAGCTTGATTATTAGGATTCCATTGTATTTGAATAGTTTATGTCCATTGGGAATTATGAATTACATTATCAGGGAGTTGGTTGTTTGTGCATTTCAAAAGCCAATTCATTCTGTCTATTTGGCATGGCTAAATGTGTATGTGTAGTTTAGCCACTTGAAATTTAATATTTATTTACATATTTACATAAGGAATTTTTTTTCGTAGTTATTGATAAACGATAAAGAAGCCTTATTAGTTTTGTTTAGTGTAGTCAGTCGCCAGCAGAATCAAATCAGAGGAAGCTGCAAAAATTACTGTTAATTCCATGTTGGTTGTTAGTCAGTTAGTGGTAAAGGAGTATTAGTATTAGTAGTTGAGTTCGTGATATTGAATTGATGGAATGGAAATTCAATTTGATATAGGAATTTTTTTGTAATATTTACGTATATTATTGCATGTAGAATATTAATATTAATATTGCATTGGATTTGAGGATTAGAGAATATTTTTATGGTGTGTTAATGTGAATTTCATTAGTAATTCTGACTCAGAACCAGAAGCCAGCCCAGAAGAAGAGTGCTACAAAATTATATTCTCCAACCATTTATACCCAAATTAATTGAATTTTTATTAGTATTCCTTAAATGTTAAATATAAATACAATTCATGTAGTTTTTGGGTGTGGTATTAATAATTTCCTTATGTAAAAGTGTTTAGTTTCAAACATTCAATTGACTGTCCAAAAATTTGTTCTTATTTTATTTTTTGGAAAAGATTTGTTTCCAACTATGTCCCTTGTTGTAAAGAAAAAAAAATTAAAAATTTGTAATGTAATTGGATTTGTTTTTGTATAAGAAGGATTCAACATTCAATTTAAGCTTGAGTTAACTTGAGCTTTTTCTTATCTTTGGGCGTCGTTTTCTTGCAAGACATTTTATTACATGAATAGAATTTAGTTGAACTTAAATCTGAATGAAACTTCAAAACTTGACATTTTTTTACTTTATAGGTTAAGTTTACGACTCATTTCTTCGATTGTTTTTAGTGATAAGCAAAAATGCAGTGGAGTTGAGTGCAGTAAAAAATTATGTATATGGAAATAAGAGTAATTTAATGCAAATGCAGAGACAAAAATTGTGTTAAACTAGTTTCTATCTGAATTTGGAAGATTTTTGCTTGTCTCGTATTTGTTTATTTGTACACACAAACTACAAACATATAACATATCTGTCATTGCCCTTTTTCGGACCCACAAATATACGGTATTTACTATTTTGTAAGGAATTGGAATTCATTTGAAGAAATTCCATTTCCAAATTCAACCAAATCTACGGAAATAACATTAAGAGGAAAAAAGATTTCCTTGTAAAATTTAGTGCTTAACGCGTGGTACTGTGTAAGTTTTTGTAAAACTGTGGCTGTGAACAACGTGAAGTTTTTTCTTTTTGGATTAGACAGACAGACATCGATAGACAGTTGTAAAAGCTTGACTTTTAATACTTTATATTTCAAGAAGGGTGAGCCAGAGCCTTAAGAACGATTGTCGAAGTACATAGATTCGGGGGAAAAAGGTATATTTTTTGATGATAGAAATATATATACTGACTGACACGGAGAAATAATAATAATACGTACGTAAAAGGGACGGGTGTTTTTATTATTATTATACTTGAAGTTGAAGCTGCTGCAAGTATCAGCAACTGCTGCAGTATTTTCTCTCTGTTTTTGGTAGTTCAGTTCAGTTCTTGTTCCAGAGGGTTGAAAAGAAGTATATTAATAGAACATAGCACAAGAAAGATTTGGAAAAACTTTTATGTCTGAATAGTGAATAGTGAATATCGGATAGATCAACAAAATTCAGAAGGCCAAACCCTACCTTGCATGATTGCTTGATTGCTCGATTGGTTTTTCTGTCCATTTATATCAAAATCAAGTTTTTCAAGTGTCATTAGAATTTGGATTTCCATTGTGCAGAGCAGAAGCTTCGGAATCGGAAAAATTCTTCTGTTCTTTGAGTAATTTATTACCTTGCAGTTGCTGCAACTGCATTTGTCAAAAAGATGTTAAGTTCAAGTAATGCTAGTAATGGTAAACCTCCAAGAAAGAAAACGAAAAAAGCTAGAGAAAGATTATCGTCAAATGCCGACACAGCAAAAGCGCCTGTTCCTGGAACTTCTAGTACAAATCCAACATCTTCCCCATCCAAATCTTCATCAGAAACTTCATGTTCTTCCTCATCCTCACCCGAGAAAGTAGTAAAAGTCTTGAAAAATGGTGGAAAAAGTACTAGCAGTTGTGGGAGTAGTGAGAGTAGTGCAAGTACACCAAGTCCAAAGAAATCTCCAGGAAAATCTACCACTACCACTAGTCCAAATGTAAAATCTCCAGAGTCTAATAAAGTTTCACCTAAGAAAAGTACTTCTGTGGCTAATAATAATAAGAAATCAGGGAAAGAGACAGTGACAGCCAAGCCGCTTGGACCTTCAAAATCACAACCACAACAACAATCTGCGACTAAAAATTCTAGACGTGGTTCCAGCCAAAATCAAAGTCATAATCATGGACAGTCTGAACCTGTACCTGATGATAATTTGAAAAAATTGCCAACAGCTCCAGCTCTAGTAATCGCTGCGGAAGACGACCAAGTTAAATTATCCGTGCAAACTTTCATTGAATCATCAGAAACAGAAACAAACATGAAAATCAAGACTGAATCCAATTGTAAACCCGAAACCAATCATTCAACTCCAACAACAGAACCTGTAAATGTAATTCAAAACCAGTCAGAGTCGTCAGATTCCATTGATTCATCTGCGGTTAAAACTGTAGTATCTGTAACTGACAATAAATGTCTACAATTGAACTTAAGCAACTCCAACTCCAACAACTGCTCAGTTTCTGACTCTTCTGAAGACAAGGACAAGGCACAGGTGTTGTTAGAATTTGAGAATTCTGTCAGTTCTAGTGTAAATGGTACTGGTACAATTACAAATTGTACAAACGGAGATCGGGAAGATCACGATCTTGATTTGACTCCAGTTAATGAAAGTAATAATAGTGAGAGTAGTTCTAGTAATAGTAATAGCAAAACTATGAATATGATATCAAGTATTTCATCAAATATTGATCTTAGTGAAGTTAAAATTCATGTTTATTCAGACGAAGAGGAACTGTCCATGTCCTCATCAGCAGCAGACGTTTGGTGGACAGCTCGTGAAGACCTTGGACATAGTGAAGTTGAAGATTCTAGTTTAAGAGCTATTTCTAGCTTATCAACATTTAGTAATATTGAGGACTTACCACATAATTCTGAGAGCAAAAGAAATAGTTTAGTAATTCCAATTTTGGAAAATAATGCAACTTCCAACATTAAACCTCAAACTGTTGATTCTAGTGTACAAACTGACAAATCCAAATCTAATTCTATAGCTACTGCTACTAGTCCAATTCCAATTAATTGCAATAATATTGAACTAGTTCCTATTCTTCCTATTAATAATGAAACTTATAACGATGATGTTGACGTTGACGAAGATGATTCTGAAGTTGAAGACTTGTCACTAATTAGATCTCCAACTTCTAAATCAATTTCTGGGCATTCAGGAGGTGGAGGCCGGCGTGGAAGCCTGGCTCGTGGTCAAGAAACTGGAGGAATGGAAGATAATGTCATTGTGGATTTTTTGGCTGATGTTCAAAATGGAGTAAATACAAATACACAAATACACAAACAAAAAATATATTAATAATTTGTTATAGATAGAATATTGAGATGACAGATAGTTTTACTTTACAAAAGAAAAGTTTTCTTTATTATTAGTTGTTTGTTAAGTAGAGTATCAACATCAGCAGACAGTCATTGGCAGTCGATTTCGTTATTTTCGATTTCTAGAATTTTTAGAAACGCTTGAAAAAGATTTGTAGTTGGACTACAGTCATAAAATAGTCGATTTTCTCTCTTGGTTTAGCGTAGAAGAACAAATCTACGTAATTTTCTTATCACAAAAACAAAAAGCTAGGCTAATATCGTAAGAATAGGAAAAAAACAATACTTTCTATTTCTCATAACAATTAACATTAAGTGCAATTGAAAACAATAGATTGATAATTGGAATTGGAATGTGAAAGTTATGAGCTGTAAAAATTTTACTTACTAACGAATGTATTTTTGTTTGATTTAATTTCTAGGCTGAAGCTCGTCTTGCTGCTCGACGTCAAGCCCGAGTTGAAGCACGTGAAATTCGTATGAAAGAATTAGAAAAACAAGCAAAGGAATCTGAAGAAAATGCTGATAGACAGTTTGATATGTATTCTGGAGGTATATTATTAATAACGCAATTTTTTGATGTTGAAAATTGAAATGTAAATTTTTCTATGTCTTCAAATATTCCAGATGTAGTAAATAGAGCAGCATTCCGTGTAGCTCTTGGAAGTCATGGTCATCGAGCTCCATCCCATTCAATTGGTTCTGCTGCTAGTTATCATTCAAGTAGACGGAGTTCAGAGGAATCATCAGAAGATGGAATGGGAAATATTCGAGATATGAGAGTAAGTAAACTGTGATAATTAATTGTATATTGTTCTGTGTTTTCTATTTACCTATTCAATTCTCATGATTAACTAAACTGCAACTGTTCGTGATGCTTTAAATTAAAATTAACAAACACTGTTGTTTTTCTATCTTGTGCTTTGTTTCTTCCATGCTTAACTCAAAACTTCATGTTCAGAATGGATATCAAGATCGTTACTTCTTGCTAAGGGTAAATTGAGTTAATTAAATTTTGAATTATGTAATTGAATTTAGATTTTATACGAATGGTTTGGTGTGCTTTGTTTTGTTTGTCCGTCTGTGCTACAGTTTCGCTTGTAAACTTACTCTAAAATCATTAATCGTTTGTTTTAAATCTTTGCAGCATGAACTCCGTGAACTAGAAGATAAATTCCGTAAATCAATGGTGCAAAATGCTCAGTTAGACAATGAAAAGGCCGCCTTGACCTATACAGTAGAATTACTTAAAGATAAAATTGAAGACTTGGAAGAATCTCTAAGTCAATTACAAAGGGATCATCGTGAAAAATCAAGGGATTTTGAAAATCTTAAAAGACTCTCTACACAATTAAAAGATGAACTTGAGTATTATAAGTCTCAGTTACATGAGAGGGAAGAGTTAATCAAGGTAAATTATACGCAAATTCTCATGCTGATTAAAATTCTGATTAAATTGATTGATTATTAAAAATTGCAGGAATATGGTCTAGTCGTAGTGGAAAATGAAGTTGAGGTTGACATAGGAAATGGTGAGCGTGAAACAAGGATAAAACGTACACTTGTTACTCAGCAAACTGCAGATGTGCTATCAACACTTGGTGAAGGATCACTAGGTATGAAATATACATTAAATTTTAATGCCTAAGAAATTGCTAGGTTGATCTTGAATTCTTGATCAGATTTTAACTCAACGTATTCTCTATTTCTCTAGATTCAAGGTTAAAACGAGTACTAGAAGAAAAGAATGAATTGTTGGATGAGTTAAGGAGATTAAAATTAGATTTAGAAGAAGAACGTACGATTAATTCTAGGAGTCCGAGCTCTATGCATAATAATATTTCTAATCATACAAATAATGGACCTGACTATGATGACACTCAACGTAAGTTTCGACTTCGTGCGTCGGTGCTCTAAAAACCATGAAGGAACACTGGAAAATTGTATCTAAATCGCTTGATTTGTTTTCGTTTACAGGTGAAGCCCTAAAACAAATTGGAGATTTTAAATACCGTTGTCAAAAGGTTGAACAGGAAAATGTTGCGTTGCAGGCCAATGTATGTAATTGTTAATTTTTCAGTGCTCTCCTTGTGCAAAATTATTATTCTAATTGCATTGTTGTTTTCTTAAGGTTACAAGATTAGAAAGTCAAGTTACACGTTTTAGAACAGCGGCTGAAGAAGCTGAAGCACGGGAAGATGATTTAAAAGTTGAGAAGAGAAAGCTACAACGAGAGGTAAGAATTTTTAGCTCATTGAAATCCTGTAGTATCAGTCAGTAGTAATAGATCCAAAATTTAAAGCTTTTTGGATTAATTTTCATTTTGCTTTGAACTTTGACTCTGACCTTGGTGATCGGTTTATTTTTCCAGATGCATGAGCTACAGTTACAATTACAGTTACTATAACTTTATTATGTTCTTACTCGCCACTAACAATTTGGTCACATTTTTTTCCTTCCTTTAAACAATTTATACAAAAGTTTTGATTTTTGATTGAAGCAAAGTGCACATTTTGGTTTTTGGTAATTTTACTTCTATGTTCTTTCTACATTTTTTTGCACTTTGGCTTATATTATGCTTGTTGAAATTCTTTTGCACAATTCGCTTTATAAATATTCTGTTGATCAGAATCTAAAATATTCTTCGTTTTCTTGTGATTAATTCACAGCTCCGTGAAGCACTGTCCAGATTAGATGAAGTTGAAACAACAAATTCTCATTTACAAAAAAGACTCGATAAATTAAAAACAGCCAAGTCAACATTACTCAAGGAACTTTAGAAAGTTAGAGACATGAAAGCAAAAGCAAAAGCCATTGGATTTTTAAAGTATTCTTAGATTATTGTTATTATTTGTTATTATTATTAATTATGTACTGTTATAATTGTGATGTGATCTTAATTGTGAAAATTAAGGAAAGTTATAAGTTGACCCAGTTGAGTTTTTTTTTTACAAATTAAGTATTATACACTACTTTAATCATCCATTCATTCGTTAAAATCATTCAGATTTTTATACAATGTACTAAAACTAAAAATAAGCTGCAAGGAATATTATACTTTTGGCCAATTATTTCACATAACAATAACAAAACGTAACGTTCAAAGTAAAAGTAATTAAACCAGAAAATGAAGCAATAATAATTAATAAATGTCTACAAAAAACAAACAAGGTATTTGAGATTCAAAATTCAATTCAATCAAGCCAGTTCAAATTTTTTAATAATACATAAAACTAAAAATGGCCTAAATTTTTTTGAAGGACCAAACAAATACAAATTGTCAATGTCCAAAGATATGCTCACTCACAATGATTTTATATTTTAGGACAATTTTTTACACTAATAAGTTATACAATTACAAGAATGAATGAGTAACTAAAAAAAAACGTCAACTACTGTAAACTGAACAATGAATTTCTTTTTGAGTTTTATGATAATTCTGTGCCATTTTACAAAATTTATTTTAAAGAATTATATTATGAATTATTTTAAATTTCCATAATCATAAATCCTTGATAAATAGATACGTGATACGTTGTAGTATCGAAAATTAAAATCTTTGTTATTATTATAATATCGGGTTGATTTTGTTTTGTAGTTTAATATGAGACTTAATTTAACATATCAATATGAAAATTAGTGATTAAATTTTTATGTTAATGTTTGTGACTTTGTGGGTGGTTGAGAAGATAGGCTCGAGTTAGAGGATACGGAACGGAATAAGATTTTCGATATTAAGTTTGCAATTGCACTGTATTGTTGTAAATTGTAAGTAATCAGAAGTATTAAGAACATACACAAAATTAAATTATTATGTAAAAAGTAGGCAAGAGGAAATTCTGTAATGAAGATGAATGTTTGTTTCCTTACGATTACGATTACAAAATTCAGAATTAAGTATGAAAAATGATTTTATTGTTGTTTGTTAATTTTATTTACGGTGGTGCTCTACTACAAAACTACAATTACTAGAATACGTACGTACGAAACGTTGATTAAAATGTACATGCATTAAAGTTTCTGATTTGTTACATTTCATTGTTGACCATAATTATTATTATTACTATTGTAATAGGTACTATTAAACTAAGCGAGACTTTACATTTACATTTACACTACTATAAGGCTTAAATTTAAGTATTTATTCATAGGGTGTGTTACCAAATCCAATCCCAATTTTCCGATTTATAATAATACATTTTTAAACTAACAATAAGATTCATTCACAAATACTGTACTACAAGACAAGACACAAGAATAGTCAATAATTATAACTATTTATCAAGTTTTCCACTTTGGACTAAAATTCAACTATTTCAACTATGTAATCAACTTATGCATAGCAATAGGAAGAATAGTGAACAATAAAGAAAAGGAACAATTTTTACTATTGATGACAATGCTTCAAAAATAAATTTGAAGTGGATCGAGCAATTTAGCATTTATAAGTTTTAGATTAAATACCTTATCATTTAAACTGGGAATATTTCCAAATATTCTGAATGTTTATTATCACCGGCATAAATCCTTTCCAAAGTTTCCAGTTCTTCTTTTATAAATTCATTTACAAATTGTTTTGCTAATTCCCTATTTGGAAAAAATTCACGATTTATTCCAATGATCACATCTATTTTGCCTGAATGGGTCATGGAAGCAAAATAAATCGCTGTAAAAATCGAAATAAATAACTTTAATATTGCTGATAATATGGAAAAATTTGTTGAAAAACTTAGGAAGGAAAATGCATGGCATCATTACCGTTTCTAGGAGCTCCCATTCCCCCAAATGGATAAATATGAGTAATATCATTTCCAAGTATTTTGTAATTAGCCCCAGCAGCCATTGCAGACCAGAAACAAGGTGCTTCACCTAATCCTAAATAAATTATAATCTTATAAATTGATACAGGAACGAGTGTTTGTAAGGGTATAATTATTCTACGCCATAATTTGTTCATCCCTTTGTCATGATATTCTCTGTAGTCTTTGTCCGTTTTTAATAATCTTTCTTGTGGGTTTGGAGTTCGAAATGGGGTTTTAAACATTCCAAGAACCCTATATAAATTAAAGCAAAAATAAATTTTTCAAAGTGCATAGAATTCAGAATATTTTCCTTACCATTCATTGCAAATTTTACCCTTTGGATGCGGCCAGGGTAGTGGATACATTGAGTAAACATATTCTGGCAAATTTTTTTCATACGGTATAGCTTTTATCTCAAGTAAAAATTTTCTAGTGAATCCACTGAGAAGAGTTAATAATACGGATTGAAAATTAGTTCCAGATTTTTTGCTAATTGTTTTAATAGTTTGGATGTCAAGGCTTTGATAAAAGTAGTTCATTTTTGTATGAATTCCACGCATTTTCATAAATTTGGGAATCGAACCCAAACCTATCAACCTGTAGGCTTGATCAACTAATTTTCCTGGGGCCGAAGCTATAAGTTTAATCTGAAATATTTTCACATGTATATGTTTAAATTAATATAATCTAAATCATTAAAATTTCACTATACATACCGAGTGGACCACCATAATCAGTACAATAAAATTGAAAACATTTATTTCGAAAGCGAAAGAACAAAACGAGCGCTCAAAGTCAAATCCGAATAAATGAGAAAGCAAAATACAAGAAAAGATGTATGCTCCAACTGTACTGTTTATGGTGCTTCACTCAGTATTACCTTTTCTTTCCAATTTTCATCAAAATCACCAAAATTATCCTTTTCATCGATTTTCATTGTTACAAACTTTTCACCTGTTGACAACTGCTCTAATACATAAGTAAATGAATAACCATCACCCAGTACATGATGAATTCGAAAAAATATGTATAACTGTTCAGATTCCGAATCAGCGTCTATGTCTACTGATTTTTTAACTTTTACAACACTAATATTCCACATTGGCTTTCCTAATTCGTAAGCTTTATAATAAAAATCACAATGGAAATCATTAAGACTTTCTTCCAAATCCAAAATCTCATGTTCTGTGATTAATTCTTCAATATTTAAATCACTATATTTCAAAGATTCTTTGAATGGAAAACCACCAAATGTTCGAATAAAACAAAACAAATTCTTATGTAATGGTACTGGAATTTCAGCATTGTCACATTTGGTAGGCTCAAGTAATTGTTTAACAAAAATTTTACGAAATTCTGTTATACTAAATTCAGAGCTTTTAAGTTTTATGATAAAGCCAACAGAAAACAATGGTTTTGTATAAAGGTTAGGAATATCAAACAATGTCATTCCATCAGAAATACTGAAAGATGACCAATTTGAATGTAATATTTTTGCTATTCTTGTAACAATAACTTTGTAAGATATGATTAAAAATAGAGGAATTGGTAAAAATAACAAGATAAGAATCCAGCAAATTGTATTTTCAATTATTAACCCAAAAACTGACAAATACTTATACATCATTTTGATCTCAATTTTGAACAATATGAGTACAGAAATTTTATTTCTACTGTTTAAGAATTTGAGACAAAGTAACAAATTAAAGCTTTCTAATGCCAATGCGTATTGACTTGATTTGACTGGTTTATGAACGTCTTGGAACTGGATATTCTTTTTATTGCACTGATTTTATCATCTCCAAAAAATATTCAACAAAATCTGCAAGCATTCTTTCTCTTTGATCTTGAATTTTTTTTAGCTCGACTCAATAAATTAAGCTTTTCCACGCTTAATGAACTTTTTATTGTCGTTGATAAAATCTTTTCCCAGGATATTTTAAACCACGATTATAATTAATTTTCTAACTAGGATTTTGTATTGGGATGTTTGCTAATTAAAAAGTACAATATAAAAAATCAACTAAATTCAATTCTATAACCAATTAGCAAAACGCAAAAAAATGAAACCAATAAAACTTACGATTTGATCTCAGATTAAGCCAATAGATTTAGTTTAACTGCCTAACGAGTTTTATTAGCAACCTTTTGGGCCTTATTAATTTTATCAATGCTGAAGAAACTACATCTATAAAACGTTTCCAAATTCTGAAGTCTAACCGTTCAAAAAGGCGATAACTAGAAAACTGCGCAGTCTGAATAAAATTATTTTATATGACTTTAAAGTCTAACCAAGAACGGTTTAAAAGCTCGAGAGACAAGCAAGCTTGAAAAAAAAAACCTCACGAACAAAGCAACTTTTAAAATATAATTTCAATATAACAATAAAATCAATCGCTTAAAGTAATTGAATTGAATATCTGGGGTTTTATTAATTGGATTTTGGAAAAGAGATGATATTTGAATTGTGCTAAG
>JAQGCY010000243.1:0-21566 GCA_034700645.1 Xenylla mediterranea | reverse complement strand
CTTTATGTTTATATGCTTCTTAGTCCGGGTGCTTGCTTTGCTTTCTCAATTGAAATCCATTTTACGAGCATCTTGACACCCAAGTAACAAGCCGATAATATAAGAACTAAAGTAAAGTAACAAAAGCATTCAACATCCACATAAACCATTTCTTTTATCTTAGTTTTTGGAGCATGTTATAGTTATGTTATGTGGCAGAAGCTCTGTTTTAAAATATACTCCGTCAGGATTGGAATATTCAGTTCAGATTTTAAACCATATTGTCGACAAGACAAAAACCGTCGAATTATTCAAAGCTAAGCTAACATTCGATCTATCTTATTCCCCTGAGAAAGTACGAATGGTTTTATTTTTTCTGGATGGATCCCACTTTGCTCTATCATTATCAATATCATATTCATAAATTTCTTTACTGCTAAAATGACATTAATTTGGTAATGGTAAACCATCAAGGTTTTTATTTTGATTTAAAGCTTTTACCAATAGAATATTAATTAAGAAAACTTGCTCTTGCCCAGAGTGCTCTTAGTCATGATCATGAAGTTTTATATTGCATACTGTCTGGGACAAACAAACAAACAACAGCCAAATCAAGCTGATTGAATTGATTTTATTGACTGGCATCTGATGGAATGCAATGAATGGTATACACTATACCGCTTGTCGAAGCCTTTCATAGCTACGGTTACAGTACAGTTTCTTAAGTTTAACATCAGGATTATCCGGAATACTTGATTCATTTCATAGGCCTTGGGCAAGTGATGGAATGACGACGTATGCAATTTAGAAATAGAGTATGCAGTTTAACAAACATTACTTTCAATATTTTACCTTCAGAATTTCAGATCAGACTTATATCATATCCAGAAAACCAAGAGCAAAACCATTTCATCCATATAAAAACCTAAGCATTTGTGTCCATCCAATTTACAAAATACTATTCCATTTCCATATGCCTTATCGTTTTCATCCCTTTTATTTTAAGCCTAAATTACATTATTGCATAATAATATTACGCCCATGAATATAAACTCTTTTTCTGTGTCTTTTTTTGTATCTCCATAAATCACGTATGAGTCAAAACAAGGGGAGAACTAAATTATTATCAGGAACATATAGAAATAGATATTGAACGTGAACACAAAGCTTTATTTTTTCCCAATAGATAAATCTAGTGTCCTTCGGTACATTATATTATATGATACACAAACGAACCTATACATAAAGTGAAAAATTGCTTGTCTTCAAAAGCTTATATTATTTTGAGGAGGAGATGTTATATGAAGAACGGTAGTCGTAAGATTTGGTTGACTGATTTCAGAGACCATAACCTATTAGTTGGTTAGTTAAGTTTAACCACGACGAGATCAGACTCTCACCTTGGAGCAGTAAAAGAGTAAAAGCTTAAAGGGTTAATTAGGACAATTTACTGGATTTTTTTCATTTTCTTCCTACGTTCCTCGAGTCGAGTCCATCGGGAATATTATTTATGTTCAGTTAGGTCGACAGTGGATAGTCCTGAGCAGAATAGTCAATTGTTGGAATGTAATGCAGTCTTGTTTGGAAGATTCGCTACCACACCACTACACTAGACTATGGATTATTCAAGCCTATTTCCGACACGGACTGGACAAGCTCAAGCAGAGGGTGATACATACATACATACATCTATAGACCAAATTGTGTTTTTAGTAAAGTAGGAAAGAATGTTTATCAGAATAAATTGCGAGAGTCATCGAATCCGATCAAGTCCGCAGTGTGTATTCTCAAGTAATAAGTTAACTTTCTTTTTCTCTGCTCTGCAGGAGAAAAGCCTGTCCGTCCGACCAAATCTATCCTATCTTCCCACTATTATCGTAAAAATAAAATACATTTTTTACAGAAGAACCAACTCACTTTCCTATATACTTTGTACTTATTATAACGTGCGTTCTGGTAGTTCTTAATAGACACGAAGGAGATATTGATCTATCCATCTAACAGTCGTAGTTCACACACAAATAGAGATTTGTGGGGCATACCTTTTGATTGTCTATGCCATAAACCATAGATTCCCCTCGATAGATAGATACTAATATTTGGAAAGCGGTCTATCAACCATAGTTTCAAGAAAACCTTTACACAGTCATAAACTTTCCCCAAAAAAAACGTGGTCACATACTTCAAGCTTGGAGACTAAATACTAATCTTCCAAATTGTCCGAAAACCAGAGTCCTACTATTTACAGAGCCAAATTTTTTTTAGCAATAAGCTTATGCTCAACTAGGTCCGACTTTCTCTAGGAACTAAATGTCCCCACTCAAATGTTAAGAAGAAACACTAAACACTTTAGTGTACAAGTATAAGCGGATTGAATTTCAGGGAGAAAACTTTCCCAGACAAACCGTTTTCTTCCCTATGCTTTTTTTCTTGCTTGTTGTAATTTCCCCAAATGGTCATCAATCCTAACAGGAAATTCCTGTCCAGCTGAAGAACTAAGCCCTGGGTTTCAATATATCAAAAACCTCTGCCCATCTGTATGTTCCATCAGGTAAACCCATCCTTAATTATCTATCTTTCTTTCTACCGTCATGTAAACTTTACAGAAGAAAAAACCCAAGTCTGCTATTAATGATGTTGATGTGACGGTATATCCTTCCTATAGTTTCAGTTCATTATCGAATAAGCAAAATGGCACTATTTAATTTGTTGAAGTTTAGGTAGTAATGACCAGAGTAAAATGAAGTAGTCCATTCAGATATATTCTAAAGGCTATGGATATTCCAACTTTTCTAAATCTTTCTCTTCGTTCAATTTTCCATATTTTGCCCATCGCTCATCCAAACGTCCAGTTGAGAATTAGTGAATGTGGAAAAAAGGCAATATACCTAGTTTCGTCCCCTCCACAGTGAGAATATTGAGAATGCAAACTTTTATTTTTACATCCATCATCACTAGAGAATTTCTATAAAACTGAAATCAAACTTGACTGGTTTTAAGAGTAAAATTTTGAAATTTTCGTATTTTCCTTGTAATTTGAATGAAATGATATTCATGGTTACATGATTTCTTCATCTCCTCCTCCCAAATGTCTTTGTTTTAAAAGTTGTTCCAGAAGAACTATTATGAATGCATACATAAATACATATCTAGAGACAGTCCTCAACAGCAGAAAACTTTCCCTCAGCAGCTCCTTGTGCTAATGAAGCCTCTTGTAAAAATCAATAATTTTATTTAAAGGGAAGGGAGGAATGGAATGGAACTCCAAAAAAAAGGACGAGAGATGAAACAAAAGTCCCTCTTGTAATTAACGCAGTGAAAATAAGTTTCCGTAGAGATTTCTACCATCATCACAGTCTCTACACTACTTCCACTACTTGAAATATATTCATTTACTCAGATTTTTGACAACCTCATGGAATTATGCAGAGAAAAGAGAAGAGACTGCCATACCAAAAATTTTACTGAACCTGAAAATTATGGCATATTACAGAAACTCCAAAAATGGGGAAGCTTTAGAGCTTGACTCTCAAAGTAATGAATAGAAGACCTAAGAATTCTGCAAACATACACAAATCCTATCCATGAAAGGTTTAAAGTTTTGAAACAAAATGGTGTACACAATTGTAAATTTCAAAAAACAAGTAAAAACAAACTCAAATGCCAATTTATTAACATACTTGAACAAAAAAAATTTAGGAAAAAGTAATAATTTAAGGCTCTGTCATAATAAAAACCTTATTAAGATAAAACTCTTGTGTTATTAGTTTATTTTCAGATGAAGTAAAAGAAAAGAGCTATAGCTATATAGGATGAGGAGTAATAGTAAATTATTGGATAGAAAGTCTTTTTCCATGTCTAATTTTAGTCAAATTTCAAAAACTTGCTAACAAGTTTAAAACCTTATTAGTTTACAAGTGAAAATCCAGGAAAAAGCCGTTGTAGAGCACAGACCAAACCAAGAGGAAAATACTTGATTAAAAAAAATAAAAGTTACACAAGAGGGAATGAAAATTTACAAGATCTCAAAAATTTATAATTCATGTGTTTTGAGACTTGTAATCTCCTTAGTCTTTGTTACCACTTCCACTGTCTACACTTTAATTTTTTCCTTCATTTCTACTTCTAATATAAATTCCCTTGATACAATGGACGAATTTTTTTTTTTAAATAAAAAAAAAGAAATACCTAAGAACAAGAAGGAAACGTATAAAATGTATCAATTTTATTTTCATTCTTTCCTCGTCTTTGGTCGACAATAAGAAAACAATAATATAATTGGAATATGCAAGGAACACGAGCAGAGCCGTGGATTTTTGCTAGGAAAATGAAATACAATCAGTTCAACAAAAGGATCTGGTAACTTTTGCTCCACAGACAACAGATACACATACATATTTTTCAAAGTGAACATAAATTCAATCCCTTCACACTGGTTTTTTCGTAAATATTTAATGCTTGTCGCTTTTTACTGTTTGGTGTGACTTGAGTTAGTTTAGATTTTTTTTTTTTCATTATATTGTTTCATTTCGGCATACCAAAATTGACTCACTCACTCACTCACACATCTCATAATGAATGCTTAAGGGCGTATTAAACAACAAATGGTTTCAGATTAAGAAACAAAAGATTCTTTCTTATAAGAAAAAGTATTTACCTTGTATATGCAAACAATTTATTTTTTCCCTATTCGTATTTAATCATCTCAAAATATTTTATGCGTAAATGACAAATCATGACGATCCTTTCATTACCTATTGTTTTCCCAAGTTTTACAGAGAATTGGTAATTTGTATGCGAACGAACTACAACTACAAGGCTAATACCCTAAAGTGTCATGACTGGTTTATTTTCAACTTAAGTGGATGAGGCAGAGTTGAGTGAAAGAAGCCAAAGCCAAGGAATGAAGGAAGGGTGAAACTGTGAAGAAAGGGATGACAAATGTGACATAAAAAACAGCTATACATATTACATAGTACAGTAGAAAGTAATGTGCCATGCGAGGATAGACGAGAAGAGAAAGCAAGCTTTGTGTACTCAATTGGGTGAAAAAGTGAAAGTGACATCCGGAGATTATTGTATCAAGAGAGGCTTTATACTCCAACCCTTTCATGTTCTACTATGACATTTTAAAATAACACTTTTATTGCCTTTTAACCTCCGTTACATGCACTTTTTCTAATTCACTTGTTACTTTATGCATAATTTAACCTCACAAATCCCAGTGGATTCCTAGGCATGGATTTGACACTCATTAATGCATCACAGGCATACATTACTCATGAATAAGTAAAATGAAAAAGTGAATCAAGGCATCTCGTTACAAATACTCTAACTCTTAACGTTCCTTCACTTAAAAAAATCAATTAGGCTACATAATATTTCTATAATAATGAATAAGAAAAACAATTGGGTATAAATTATTGAACTGATTGGAAATCTATTATCTATTACAATCAATAGGTTTGTTTCTTGTAGGATTTATGTCATGGCATGACATGTAACTTTTAATAACGTGACGTGTTAGAATAGAATGAATCTCGTCCTGGGTGTCAACTGAGCTATGACTATGAGTGAGTGGCCAAGGACTCAAATAAAGCATACATACATACCAAAAATCCATCGGTTATAATAATTCATTCACCTTATCTTTTCTGTTTCTTTAAGTTTCTTCTACTATGTACTACCTACTCGTAACTCTACCCACCTACCTCGCTATAAAAATCATTAATTAATTGTCAAATTCATTTTTATGCTGAGTTGAGTGAGATAATTACTAGACAAGACACACAAAAAAAAAATGAAAATGAAATGTATACACAAGTAAAATGAAATTTAAGAAGTAAAATGGAAGGAAATAAATTGCTACATGCATCAAATCAATTGTAAGAAATGTAAAATGTAAATGTATCTTTTTTGAACGTGAGGAACAAATAACAACAACATGGCTTGGCTTGGCCGCTTGGCCTTAGCCTCTTTGAATTGTGAAACAAAACAATCGTCCAAATTGTCCATTACCATTATTACAGACAGTAGTCCTATGAACTGTCCACTAGTTATTTTATTTTTTTCGTTTCGTTCGTCAGTTCGTGGAGGAATGATGATTAAAGTTGAATTACACTTTTCACATGGAATGAAAAAAGATTTTTTTTCTGTATTTTCTTAGGTGGATATGACAAGTGAATCCAGTTTTTTCGTGTCTGAGACCATTGGACGACCTTTGACCTTTGAATCCTCTCACGACTTAGAATGACTACAACTACAACTACAACTACTTGACTCCTACATGAAATTTTTTAACTATTTATGTATATCTACTTCATAAAAACCTTTTTAAAAATAAACATCTAATATCTAATACATACATATTATATGAGCGACGAAATGGGAGTAAAAAAAAAGAACTGATTGTTGATGACTCCCATTTTTTTAAAAGAATAAAAAAAAAGTAAAGGAGTAAATTAAGGTAGAAAAAAAAAATAAATATCTGAACCCTTTAGGGTTCGTTTGTTGTCTGGCGAAGACGAAGACGATGATGATAAGGAATAATTTTTACTTTCTACCTATATTCTAACCAATTGTCAACTTTAAAATTGGGTGCTCCGAAAAAACTTCAAACCGGTTTTCTTGGTTTTGGAAGTTTCTTACGTGAAGATTTTTTGAGAACCAAAAAAAAAAAGTTTAAAAACTTACTTACTTATCTATCCTCTCCAGCTCAGCCCCCTTTTAATTTTGAAACTAGTCATTTTCTAACAAAAATTAACATTCCATTCATGTATGTAATATGTATTGTGTGATCATATTTTCATATACAATGTTATAATGGTCGTCTGTAACTAAGTACCGGTATAGGTAGGATAAGGATAAACTTAATTCTAAAAAGGAGACCTTTTTTTACTGGTATTCAACATCAACCTCACTAACTAAAAGTATCATACAACAAAGTCTGTAATTTAAGTTAATAATTTCTTTTTTTTTTATCCTTAAAAAAAATCCTTTTCTGTTTAATAATTTTCGTGATTTCAACAACCCTATAGCAAAGCCAGTCATTTTGATTGTGGTGATTACTATCCATCCATACATACGTTACATGTCTAATTTTATGGGAAGTAGACAAACTAATTTTCATCTTGACTTGACTTATCCATATTCTACAGACGCTTCGCTTTGTTTCTGCGGTCCAATTCCGATGATACTGCACCTAATCAATAGGTAATCCTAATGCAATGTAAATTCAAAATTGGAATGGAAACAATTTCCAATATGACATAAGTTTTGCATTATTTTATTATTTTTGGCCAGTGTCCTCGATGCTGATATTTATTGTAAGTAAGTATGCACGGAATATTAAAAAAGGAAGACATCTGTGTTATTTGTGTCTGCTAATGTTTATACAGTGGTGTCATACAGGGTGGTCTTATACCTACTAAACTAAAACTACGCCATTCTTACATTCTCTGTCTTATGTCACTTCAAAGAAGGATATTTATAGAAAATTTTGAAATCAGAAGATGAAGATGAGGTTTGAGTGACTAAAATGCCTTCGCCTTGCCTTGGCTTCATCTTCTTCATCATTCGGGTATCTTCTTATGATAATAATAACAAGGAAAAAAAAACTGGAAGAATGTGTCCTCAGTTTTAGCTTTTTTTTGTTTTTACAGATTTTTATGACTTTCCGAAAGTTTACATTTCAACGTAAAAATGAGTTTTCCTGTGTCCCTGTTGTGAGATCGCGATGAGCTGTTTCATGTCGCATATTTTCCAAAATTCTAAACTTTATTTGACTTTACCGTTTTGTGTCAAAGTAAAGTCAATTCAGAAAAAAAAACAAGACAAGAAACCAAATGGTATAAACATACACGAACAGAACAGATACACTCAAACAATTTTCATGCCAGCTTAAAGTTAAACTTTGCATTATTTATTCCAAAAAAAAAATCATCTCCAAGAAAAATATACGTGTGCAGCCAAATCATAAGATGTCTCTTTGCTTTACCCTTGTAGAACAGAAAGGGTTGACGTAATAGTTTGGGATGGACACGACGATGAGATGATGGTGATCATATTATATACAAATTTCAAGCTCATAAATTGTCTAAAGATTATTATTTTGTCCTAGAGGTAGATAATTACGCGTCTCCGAAGAGAGAGAGAGAAGAAAAAAAGCTTAGGATATACATATGGTCAAGGAGCCCTGCCCTTTACAAATTCATTCAATCCAAAGAGTCAAGAGTTTTTTTTTATATAAAAAACATTGGATTTTGATACACCTGTGTTTTTTAGTATGAATTATTAAAGTGTAATGTCCACAAAAATCTTAACATCTACATTATGATTATGTTATGATTATGATTAAATGACTTGAAATTCTTATAAGCATATCAAGTAGTTTAGATAGATGGAATGGAACTATGAACTTTTGAAGGCAAAAAAAAGCATAGTATAACTCTTTTCATCGTTTGCAATTGCAATTAGCAGTAATCAAGTTTATTTAATCCAATGGGAGTATCAGTACTTCAGTAGTAGGCAACAACAGAATAAGAAAAATGAAGGGACATTTCGACATCCATCGACTTCGACATTAACGTCAATAAATCCAGATCACGTTAAGTCTAAGAAAAAAAATTACATTCCAATTCTTCCAAGCCAAACCACTTTTTTCTTATAAGAATCTATGCATTATGTGTTTGTCTGCCATTATAAAATCTGTTTCTATTCAAAAAAAATATTCTTTCTGTAAAATGTATCACAGCAGTTTAAATTCAAACAGTCAGAAGAACATAAAAGTTTGAAGTAGTCTAACTCTAGTGTCAATTGCTTTTCAGACTTCTTAAAAGAGAAAGCCCAACAAAAATGACATGAGACATGACACATGGGTAGTTTATATAATATTTGAAAATGAAAATCCAATGTATATGTATGTGGTCTCATAACTTTAAAAGCTTTTTTTTTCTTTCTAATATCCACGAAAGATCTTTTGGAAAGATTTAAAGCTTAATGTAGAAGAAGAAAAAGAAGCAGAAGCAAAGATCTGTATTTTATTATGTCAAAAGAGCAAATATAAATACAAAAAAAAATACAAAATACTTACCAACTCCATTGCTGAGATAAGATTTCTTCCAGCTAGAATTGCTTCTGTAAACACAAAAAGGAGTAGAATAATATTAATTGTCAATTTGCTTAAGAATCCGTTTACAGATGTAATTTATCTATACAAACTTATGGACAGGAAGATGTCATTTGGAAATTATGTGACACGAATACAATTAACTAAATGTTAAAATCCCATTTACTACTACAGAAGTACAGACTTGATAAGTTTATGCATATGCATATTATACATACATTGCATTCCAAGTGAAAACTAGATAGAATTTTGTTGGAAGAGAAATAAAGTAAAGTGGCTGCATATTAAAGTGTCATCTCATCATATCACTTGTCACATAAATTATGTTGGATCAACTGATTACTTTCTGTCGCTCTCTTTTGCTTTTGCCCATTTGCCGGTGACTCTGATTACAGGATGACGGATGGAAATTATGCATCAGAACGACTTAATTTTATTTTATTTTACTTATAAAATAAAATGGAACATTGAGCAGCAGATAGAGACTATTATTATATGACATATCAAACATACTGGCCGTAGTTTGTTTAATAATTGGAGCACAGGTGAGGTAATGGCAGACGCAAAATTATTCCAAATGAGGTGTGTGTGTGACAGAGACTTAAATGGATTAGTTAATATACAATAAAGGATTTACAGTTTGATATTATTAAGCTCTATTCTAGGATTTTTTAGATATTATTTTTTTATTTGATTTGTCGCAAAGTTAGGAAACAACAGATTTTACACACAAAAAAAAAAGCCGACAGAATAAACAAATACAAAAACCCAGAAATATTTTTGTGGTCTTTTGTCATTGTCACTGATAGTCGGAGTAAAAATGCTTAAGCGCATATTGCCTTGGTTTGGCTGCAAACAATGCTGATTGTGATTTGGTACCTTAAAATCTGCTCTAAAACTAATATTTTCCGAGATAGGAATATGTTAGTTAAAATTATATAATGTCACCAGCACAATACGATAAAAGTGTAGGATGTTAATAGCTAAAACTTAACAACAGGTGTGTGATTCAAGATTCTTCTAACAAAAGGATGAGTCCCCTTCTCTTCCTAAATTGACACCTTCCGGTCTTATGTAAATGTAAATCCTTAAGTGTTTCGACTCATAGTAAAAAAAAAAGGTTCGAGTTCCAACGTATGATGTATGTATATGTACTAAAATGACAAGACCTGAACTCTAAAACTAAAACAATGAATTTTCGAAGTCATGAGAGTTTGAGACAGAGTACCATCTTCGTCATAATAATAATTGCAGTAATTCTGGTCTTTTAATGGTTTTATTAAGTTAAAAATTAGAGTCATTTTCATCATTAGTATTACTACTATTATGATTATTATTTCAACAAGAATATAGTTTCTTCCAACCCTAAAGTTAAAAGTTAAACAGGTAAAAGTCTGAAGTCAGAGAGGGGACGAATATTTTATGCTGACAATTTACATAGGTATTTTTTAAAAGTGTATAATTACAACAACCATCGTGGCTATGAATAATACTCACCAAGACAAAAAGTTTGGATAAAAAAAATATCTTAAGATCTAATTTATGATAATATTAATTTGGTAGTTTCGTTTACAATGACTTCAGAAGAAGCAGTCAGGTTTATGTCACGATAGGATGACTTTAGTGTACACATAAATGTACTTATGTTTCTATTCTAACAACTTCAAACGTGGTTAAAATTATTCCAATTGGCATAAATAAACGTATGCCATTCTAAATTATGTTCCATTCATTTACCTTGGTTGGGCACACCAACAGTGCCAGTAAATTATATCATACGTATATCATACGAGTTCTTTGAAATTCGGAAAAATCCAGGCCAGGCAATTAGTTCAGTCAAGTCAAGTCAACTTACGTTAAGTCTAACAGGTATTCGCTCAGTTGTTAGCAAAGCATACGAAATTAATCAATTAGATTTTCTTTTACTATACATATGCAAGGACTTCCCAAGCCGACATTCGGAAGATTAACAACTTTCAAAGTCAGTCGACCACAGAAAAAATTCTAATTGCTTTAAAAATAAATTTTGCATAACGTAGCATATATGCATAATTTTAAACATGTTACCTGTAAGTGTAATAAAATAAAAACTATTTCTATTTGAGTACTTCGTCCATTTTCAAATCATTCACTTGTTATTACATTTATTTTTAATTTATTTTTAAGATCTCTTTGTCTTGCAAATCAGTGTTTGAAACTTGTAGAATTAGTTTAACTGGTCTATTTTTAAACAGAAGTTCAAGGTTGGAACAATTAGAGTAAGAGAAAATTAAATATGTAGCTCTAATTATTATTGGGACCAAGACTAAAAGATTTCACTTGAAGATTTGAATATTTTTGTCCATGAGCTCCAATGCTACTTGACATTATTATTATTATTATAACGTATTCTTGGGATGGGAATTGTTGAAAAAAGTCAACGGAAAAGCATAATTTTGATTTGATTGTGAAAATAGATTACGTAAACCTGTATTAAAGTCGTAGTTACGAAGATAAAAAAATACTTCAAGACACAATCATTATTGCATTTCAAATTCAAACAGGATACTTCTGATCCCGACCATTTACTTTATACTATATCAAACTAATTTATAATAATAATCATAACTTTAAATATCGAAATATGAATATTATAAGGAAAATACACAAACACACACATAAAAATGTTAAATAGTTATTTATTGAAGAAATATGCGTAAGCAAGCAGAGCAATAAGGCATCTGATTCTGAACTTAAAAATTGCCAATTATTTCCTTAAGGTGAATTATATGATTGTCCTATTATTAATGAATTATTAATCTGCATATTATTGGTTATTCGTCACTTTGACTTCTCTAAACTAAACTAATTCCTAATTCATATTCCATATAATATTGATATTTGAATAAGGAAAAAAAATAAATGCCGTGGTCAATGTTATTGCTTATTGGTATATAAAGAAAATTATATTGCAATTTGCAAATGCACCGACTCATCAGTGATCACGCAAGCAAAAAAAATGCAATAAGTGACATTTAATATTTATATTTTACCTTTAACTTACAAAGACAAATTTAATATCCCTACTCACCTTGATAATGTTAAAAAAAATATGAATTAATTCATTCGGTAAAGTTTATGACAATAATAAGAGGAGCAAATGCAAGACGCAGGAGGAACAAGGTTAAAAGTTTTGACTTATTGTAACTACTACGTACATTAAATATTATGAAGATGAACAAGAACATGAAAATGAAACCTGAAGACCCAGTACAATTTTTATAGCTTTTAACAAGTATTTATTATTTATTGCAATTGGATTTGTTTCCGTAATCGAAGATGTAATTGTAAGTGTAATTTCAATTTGCATGCAACATTGAATTCCAATCGTAAAACGTAACGTATCGTGTCACCAATCAACCCCAAATTTTTTATGCATTGTCAAGTGTCAACCTGCCTATTGTAATCCAAACTGTAAATTGATGACAACAAAACAACGCTTGTTTTCTGAGGCTAATAAACAATACTTGTTTTTCCAACAAAACTGACAGTAACAACAATGAGAATGACATTCAGTTGATGCTCTTACTTAGCTAATTAATTAATTAATTAAGATCCTTATCATAAAAAACAAATGTAAACCTTATTCTTACCATGAAGTGCTGGAATGGAATGTTGAAATGGATGCTGGAAAAGTGCCTTTGGAAATAGATTGACTGCTGGTCCACTTCCACTACTACTTGCACTAGAAGAACTATGAAGTTGTTGGTGATGATGATGGTTATGGGAATGGGAATTACGGGACCCAACCAGACCAAGTGTACTATTGTTTGTAGAATTTGTACTGTTGTTGTTGTTAATAGTTGTGGGTGTATTTGGAGTAGCCATAGACATAGACATTGACATAGTGGGACAGGACAAAGAGGGCTTGAATTGGATAATGTGACAATGAGGATGACAAGGACTGTACAAGTTAATTCTTTCTTCCTTGTTGATCTAAGAGATTCTTATCTTAATCCCAGCGTCCGCATGGACATGGGCATGACATGTGGTCCGTCGAGGTGACAAATTCTGATGTTAAGATGACAATTTGATATGAGTTAAGTTGTTGTTCCGACAGATTTAATGCTTTCACCCCGTTGAGTTGAGATGAGTTTGAGTTTTCTGGAGAAGATTGCTGGATCTGCTTGTGCGGATGAATGTGGATCTGGAAATAATATAAAAAAGTTGTCTTTTGGGCTCTTCTGGGTGACTATGACTCTGTCTTTCTGTTCTGTTGAATGTGTACCAGACCAGTCCAGGTCCAGTGGCACTTGTGCTGATACTTTGTGTGCTGTCTGTGACTGCTTCGTGCTTTAAGCTTCGTGTGCTTCCTATGATGATGATAGGTTTTTTACTTCTTCTTCTCCCTTTACTCCTCCTTCATGATTCCCGTCCCGGAGTCGTCGTTCTCGTCGTTGGTCCTCGTAGTCGTAGTTATCCTCAATTGAATCCAGATCCAGAGAAACTAGAATCTCTGATAGATCAGAAAGACTGACTTTTTCTTTTTTGGGTCTCAAATAAATGCTCCAGGTCGCTTCGTCCTTCTCTTTAGACAAGATTAATCCTTTCTTTCCTCTTTAGAAACATAAGGTGAAAGAAAACTAATGGGAAAAAACATACAGAGGAAGAAAACTTTGTTTTGCGGTTCCAGAAATTTTCACTTTGCATTTGCAGAAAGCAGAAACTTTTATTCCTTGGGAATATGACGTGAAAATGGTCATGGACACTTGGACACAAAGTACCAAAGCAATGTATGTGTGGTTTGAATTTGTCGCTTTATCTTTCTTTATCACTGTTTGTAAACACACTAATTACTTGGAACGACACATTATCATTATCATTATCACACATGAAAATGACAAAGGATGCATTTCTATTTTCTTTTCTGTCTTCAAGAGAGCATAAAACGTAAAATGACGCCCACCAAACCGAATCCGTATATAACAAACATTAGATCAAGAAGAATAAAATAAAACACCTTAATATTATGATTATGAGTATGAATATGAATAATAAATTTTGTTTCTGTTTATATTTCTTCTTTTGCACAATGAAAACAATTACTTTGTTTCTACTTCTTGATTAGGAAAAAACTTACACTTATTTTAGACTTAAAGATTAAACACAAAAAGTCTTCATCTTCCACACTTGGAGATAAATTACAGAGCAGTTCTTCTCATGATTCAATGTTGTTTGTAACTGTTCTTCATTTCTACACTGCTCCCTACCCCTCACTTCATGTTCATTTTCATTCCTCCTTCAGCAAAAATTAGCTTACGTTATAAAAAAGCCTTCTTCTGTCTGACCAAATACAATACAAAAAACACCAAAATACTAAGTTAAACTAACGCTGGCTAGCAAAAGTTTGGAGTAATCGTAATCTTCTTCTTGTTCTTACTTTTGCAGCAATGAGAAATGGATGGATGAATTTACACAACTCCACCAGAACTTAATTCAGCCTTTTCTCAGGTTAGAATATCATAAAGAATTGAGTTTCTTTGAGCTACCTTGGGAAACTTTAGGAAAAAAAAGTATTCAATTCACTTTTTAAAGTGTTAAACACTTAAAAAGCCTTCCACAAGTAATACTAATATCAGAATTCAGAGTAGATTATTACCAACCAACAAACTTTGATCTGGAAGTGGAACTTCTTCCCCAAATTAAAAAAAGCAAGCAATATGTTGTTGTTGGTTGGACTGCTAATGGAATGAGTTTATCCGCATTGAAATCCAATACAATAGAATACAATCTAGCCTGTTGTTATTTCTACTTTTTTTTTGTTTTTTATAGAATTGGATTTTCTTCTGATAAATTGAATTGCTTTTTTTTCCAAAAAACATGTGAAAAATGTATGGGTATTCATATAATTCTTTTGAAGGTTTTCGAATTCGAAAGGTTCCAGGTGAAATGTATAACGGTATTACTATTACTAGGTATTAATAGTAGGAGGATGATTTTGATATTGGTTCTTTACGATTATTTACTCTGATCATTGATCAATTGTTTGATGTTGAGGTAGTACGAATTTATTTTATGAGCTGAGTTACCTATCAGTTTGATCCAAATTGATTATGAGATTCATTATTTACCCATAGGACAAAATGCAAATTAGCAAATTCTTTGCTTTGCTCTCCATAATTAATTGTCAATAATTTGCCAAATGCTTCAGGACCAACGTGCAATTGTACTATGCTTCGTTAAAATTCAGGTCGAACGTCCCAATGAATTTATTTTCTTCGAGTTCAACTATCAATTTAAACTTTACTTTATGTAAGTTTAACTTATATAAAATTGACCTCATCATTGTAATTGTAAAACATTAATTTTTTCCTTAGTACTTTGAGTTTGATGTACGTGTTTAATCAATAACCTACAGGTAAGCAAGGAGCTGTAATAAAAATGGCCAAATTATAGCGTCTGCATCTGCAATAAGCACTACTGATGCAGGTGAAGTTTGGTCATCATCACAAAATTCACCATTCATTCTTTACTTCTGATTCTGATTACATCCCTGAAATATTAATCACGACAATTATCATTCAATGATGAGGTACATAAAAATTACTATGATGCGAAACATAACTTAATTTGACCAGAAATTAATTTTTTTTAACTATGTAAAAGTATCAATTGGTTATTTTATTTTACAAGAATTATTACAGAAATTGGGATTTGTAGAAGAAGATAGATGATTAGTAAGCATTGCTGATGATAATCCTTCATCATTATTTTTGCGTATCGTCCCGTCGTGTCATGTTCTTGTAAATCCAATTCATGTCACAACTAATCAGACACATTGGTAATTTGGTTATGGTTATACACTTTGTCCTATCAATACTTCAAACTAGCATAAAATTCATTTAATAATTGTTAATTAAAAGTAATGGTAATGGATTTTACAATTTTTGCTTAGTACAAATACATAGATTCTACCAGTTTTTTCTAATGCGAAAATTGAATTGAATTCCTCCTTGTCATGCCTCAAGAAAAAGACATAGACATGATGTATAGGTTTTCTTTAAGTCGAATCGAAGGTAGCAATTAGTAGTCAAGTAAAGCTTTTGTGATTTGATGAATTATTTGTAATACACTCATACCAATAAATTATTACACTTCAACCCTTGTACTTTCTTCAATGACAATGAAAATTTTGAACTATTGTCCTAAACAACATACGTAGAGATCTTTCACCACAATAACTTTCTCCTCTGAGTTGTCACAGAGGCGGATGACACCGCCTGAATGTCTTTGATTCTTTCCAAGTTGTAGTTGACTAGGACAACTTTTTTACGCTCACGACCAAAGAATACTCTTATTCAACGTAAAAGTGAACTTACGAATACGAATACGAAGGGGATAAAAATCCTATTCTGTGGTGACATACGCAAGTCCCCCATTTACTACAAAAACGTATAATGTCCTGGAACATAGAAGACGAAAAGACAAGTGCATATATGAAGTTTTTTATACGATTTTTATCTAACGACACGACACAGCGAAGATTTTTCCTTCCCCTCAAAAGCATTTTTCATTCATTCTACAAATTCTACCTCTATTTCGGTAGCTTTCGGTCTCATTGAAGAAAAAAACTTGTTAGATCACTGAAGAATTTGGTCTTGTCACATTGGTTAGGCCCAACAGAAATCACTTGTCACTTGATGTTTCAATAAAAGTACTAATGTACCGTGTAAACATTGACAGAAAAGAATGATGTCCTTTTTTGAAGGGAAAGATGCGATGCGACCGAAGGATAAGAAAGAAACAAGACAAGAAAAGGGACATGTTTTTATGTTCTGAAGCATCTGATAAAGATCATTTCTCCAGTTTCAGTTTCTTTCTCTGCCTATTATCTACGCGTGTTGACAATGTCGTGTAGGTTAGATGAAGTTAGACTGATGAGAATAGGCTCGATTTCTGAAAAAAAAAAGAAAAATTATCAGGAGGACGGATGACATACTTTTGTAATGATAATTTATAACCTAGTACTAGTAGAATTATCGAAATTGCAAATGTGCGTGGTGATGGTGAAAAGGTGAAGAAAGCCTAGGATTGAGCTTAGGACGCCTGAGGATTCATTTCGATTTCATTTCATTTCATATAGTCCAGTTTAAAAACTAGTGTATTATTACTGTATTAAGTACCCGGTCATTGAGATAATGAAACTAAAAAAGAAAAACTATAAACACTGAAATAAAGCATATTTTACACATTTTAAAAATGAAAATGTACGTTACAAAACTTACAAAAAAACAAATGGTTTGAAGGGAGATAGGGAAAACTAAACTACACATTAAAAAATACATTCTTCTTCTTACCTTTCATCATCTGAACTTTATGATTGCATATGTATGTGGAAGCTGTCTCAATTTTACAATTTTACAGTCCAATGGACTGGATTCAGCATCAGTTTGTTATATATAATGATCCCTGAAAATGTTCCATAACCTATCATCATCTCATCTCATCATAATAAAATATAAAATCCTATTACTTACTTACTTACTTAAACTTAACCTAGGTAATGTTCAAGTCAAGTCCCTTAAAAGATTCCTTACCCTAAACTTTACCATAATTGCATAATACTACGAATACATTTTGCCTTAGACAAAAAACTATCACGCATTCAATTGAAAACGAACTCATTTCTTGACCTGGGTGATTTCAATGTTGAAAAAAATTCAATCAAAATGCTAATAAGATAAGAAGAAGAAAAAAAGAAAAGTCTGAAATCAACATCTTAAGCATCCAAAAAATTTGCAAAACTTTGTGTATAACATTTTCTGTCTCTGTCTCCCTTCCCTATGCTATATTCTATCGAATTAAGTACATAAATAAATCCTTTCAATCTTCAAACTCTGGTTTGCCCCTACTGACCCAAAGACCATTTTCATTTTTACAAGATCGATACACAACAGGGGTTGAAATTGTTATATTTATAAAAATACAAAGACCCTACTTTTTCTACTGTACTTACTAACTTCTCGCTATCTATCTACTAGATAGTTTTATATTAATTCCTTGAAGTTGAATCTTCTGCCTCATCTTCCGACCCGGACCAGGAAAGGAATTACATTTTTTTCCCCTAACCATTCTTCTGGTTCTTGTTTTATTTTCTTTCATATGAAAAATATAGAGACAAGGACTGTTAAATAAAATATATGTATCTTTGGCTTGGTATTCAAACTTGTAGGCCTTTTGGATTTGGAGTTGGACACGGCTTTCATATGTAATAATTCAATAATATTTTTTGAGCAGGGCATTATAAAAATTTAGATATTTATAAACCCGACCCATGGGATGTTTCAGATTAAACTTTCGTTTTGACAAATCTAACTGGCTTTTGTACTTTCGTACGACCTGGAACGTCCATCTCCAAAAAATCATAATTTACTTACCGAAGTTAAAGTTTGGGGCAGTTTTTGTTCCTTAAGAATTGCTTGCCCAAGAACTTTCGAAGCAGAGATGCAGACCGAAATGATGATACATATACGACCATTACGTGGTCCATTTTCCATACCGTTTGGGCCGGGGTACAATGATTCACCCTGCGGAGGTTAGATAGGTTACTGATTCTGGCTTAGGAAAATGACAGGTCAGGAGCAAGAGAAGTGACGACGACATAGCCCGGAGTCCAATAACATGTCAAGTCCATGGTATTTAATGGTCTTTTATTTTCTTTCTCTTCTTGATTGTTAACCTTTTTCCATTTTCATGCTTCAACCACATGTGTAGCGCTGCATCGCATCAAACCCAGGAACATCGAGAGACGAAGAAAAAACAAAAGGTGGTCAGGAAAAATATATAATATTGAAAATGATGACCTCGAGATTCATTCGTAAAGGTAAAATAAGAATTCTTTACTAGAAAAAAAAGCTTGGATGCGATGTGGGATAGGCGGAGTGGCCCATGTCTCTCTCCGAGTGTCTTTCCCCTTGACAGATGACTCTACGGCACTAGTTAAAAGAAAAAACTCATTACAGTACGCCCTTTGAGTTGTCAAGATTAAAGAGAAGAAATGAGATAAGAGCCCTTTTTTTCAAGACTAGAAAAAAAAATGAATCCTTTAGTTTTTACAGATTCAAGTTTTACCTTTAAGATACCTACGAGTTTACTTAGTTATTAATAATCTCTTGGATGCAAAGGGTCTTTTTTTTTTAAAAACTATTTTTCTCTCTGCATGTCCATAATGTACAGGCAGGCACAGGGTCCACATTTCATTGTTAATAATAATATGTCGATCGAACATATTTTTCTAAAGGCTTTTTTCGAATTCGATTTAATTTCCTCAATTTGCAATGATGAGTATTTTACCAATTTTGAGTTCATTGGGCCTTTAAACGACAAGAGGAGAAAAGATACATACAACAAATTAACAAAAGTAAAAAAAGGAAAGGTGCAGGTTCCCTTGGGTGAAATGGGAACTCTAGGAGGTTCAGAACATTACTTCGTTCTTCTTAGGGACAAAAAAACACGGTCAGGCAGGATGATGACAAAGACATTATTATATAATAGACAATACCACAAAAGAATAAAAATAAGTAATTTCAGAGGTTTCTTAACATGGATACCGGCACCTAAAGAACAGAGTAAAAAAAGGACACCCTTGAGGAGGGATGACATTATAAGTAATTGGACAATAGTAAAAGATAAGATGACACGCGACAAGAAGGACGGACTATTCGAGTGTAGAGGACACACTGCCTACCATTATCATTAGTAAATGCATTAAAAAGTCGAGTTCAGTTCAGGGAAAGAAGAAACAAATTATGGAATTCAATTTTCAATTTCTAATGTCAAAAGAATCAAACCGGCATAAAAATTTTAAAACATAATTTATTAAAAAGCGGAACTAGAACTACAAAAACTAGACCTTTACATTAGCATTAATTCAGGTCCATTAGTTTTGAATATCAATCTTTTTCAAGAACAGTCGAGAAATTTTTTTTAATATGTTAACATTTTAAAAAGCAGGAGTCTAAAAGCAGGAGTCTGGATATCAATAGTTTAAACTTTAAAATATGTATCATTAGCTCCGTCCGACCTCAAGAACAATTTACAACGACAAATGCAAACAAAATTTCACCCTTTTAAAAGGAATTATTCTTCTATCTAACTCTCTTTTGTACTTCTAAACTGAGTGTGTAATTATCACGTTGTTTCTAAACAGCAGGGGACTTCAAGGACATTCTTCTTTTTGGTCCCTAGCCCTCCATGCCTCCATCATCCATGAATTTTTCCTTAACTTAACTAGCATAAGTGTAAGTCATAAGGATTTTAACTTTAGCTTTGACTTTTGCCGTAGTTTGTAGTTATGAAACCAAAAATTTAACATATTCAATGTCTACCGATGGAATGTAAAGGAACAATTAGTTTTATTTGTTGGTGGTGCTGCTGGATGTAAATGTAAACTGTAAAAGGTTATATCATTTTCCGTCCGTCTCTGTCTCAATATACATTTATTATTTGATTTATTCTTTACGGTTTTCTCTCCAAAGTGAAACTGAAAAGTAAGAAGATGTATTTGTATCTGCATGTAGATAGTTCTTTTCTTGCCGCAATGCAATGCATTTACATATCACTTTATGGTTTTCACTTTTTTTTTCTCTCTAACCTCTAACAGTTCTAAAGTGATAAACGTGTGACGGATGAAATGACGATGAGACGCCAAGGAATTCAAAAATAGACATAGAACCGATTAACTTGGAACATTAAAGTGAAAATATGAAATAGGATGAAGATGAAGGAAAAGGAGAGAAAAAAAGAAAAACTTCTGGTAAAGAAATTTTGTGGTCTTTGAGGACGAAAACGGAATAATATAATAGTCAAAAATAACTCTTTGATCTTTTTGATGTTAGAAAAATTTAGTCAAGACAAGAATATTTTTAGCATAGAGTTAGAGTTTAGCAGTTTAGGGTTATTTCGAAGTATGTATGTTGGACCAGAGCAGAGACCTTTTGATAATATTTACGCGACTGTATATTGTTTTACGTGATATACTAGTGAAGATTGAAGATGCTCGACTTCGACTATGCAGAAGAAGTCTCATGGGATTTTTCTTTGGGAAAGGAAAAGGTTTCATGAATTCATGGAAGAAAAAAAGTTTATATAATTTCAGTCTGGATTCATCTGGCAGATTTACCTGATGGTAAATCTACCTGAGCCTCATGTAAATTTACCCGAGGTAGATTTACCTGAACCTCATGTAAATTTACCTGACCTTTGCGCGTAGTTGTGACAAATTTAAAAACTTAATTATTATAGGGCACTATTTAGTTTTTCCAAACATATTAAAATTTAGGGCATGGAGAAAAGATTCTTGGAGAAAGCGCACCTGTGGGTTGAAATTTTTCTGATTTTTAGAAGTTTCTTCCAATTAATTGTTAATGCTATAAAATTTAGAGTTTCTTGAAATCCCACGGTAACTTTTTAGATAATTGAT
>JAQGCY010000242.1:0-21567 GCA_034700645.1 Xenylla mediterranea | reverse complement strand
GTGTAGCAAATTTTGTGATGCTTTAGAAAATTAAAACTTACAACGGCCTTAATTGTTAACTTGACTTAAATTAACCTAAACTATCACTATGAGTAGAAGATATCGCCTTAATCCACCATCTTCATCCCGAACTCAACCTCGAGCAACTGGAAGTAATACAAGCCTTAATTTAAAAGTACCTACAAGGTTTCTTGCCGAAGTTCAAATTGTAAGTTACAGTTAGTTTACTTTACTCTCTAGGCTCTATGTATGTTTGCAATTAATCTAATTTTGATTTCGTCCATTCAAAATTTTAGGTTATTTCATTCCTACTCATAACTGCTTGTATGTTCACAATGATTTTTTATCCCAGAAATGAAGATGAGGATGGCAATCGGAAGAATTTAAATGGACATTATGATTATCGTAAGTTTTATCAACCTTAGCTATTGGAAAACATGCATGCATAACTTTCTGTATTGTATTTATTTAACCTCCAGGAACTGCCCTCATGTTCTTCCTGTCTGTGACAATAGTCTCCAACTTCTTGGATGTTGGATTAGCATGTTTGTTGATTTATGCCACTAAAAAGGTAGTGTTTTAATTAAAAAATCTATGCAAGAGCTTTCTAGACCAATAGAATTTATAATTCGTTAATAATTATTTCCTATTTCCATAGACAAGTGAAGAGCTCACACTAATTTGGTGGCGTGGAACACTCTCGGCCTTAATTCTTCATAGTTTCCAAACAATTGCATTTGCTGTAGGACTTTCTACAATCCTTGTCTTCTTATCTATATTACCTGGACTAATTTTCAAACCATTTGCCTTATGGGTTGTAAATGCATTTATTGCAAATTTAAGTAGAGCAGAAGCAAGAACTGCTGCTGCTATTGCAGCTTCGAAATCAAAATATTATACAAGTAGTTATCTAGATGATTCTTTGGATTTTATTGAAGATGAAATTGATGGTGTTAGTAGAAGCCCTGGTCCAGGTCCATCGGCTAGTGGTCCAAGTACACTTGTAATAGTTGAAAATGGAAATGAGAATGATGATGATGTTGAAGAATTTGAATTAAGACACAGTACCAATGCAAATATTAGTATTGCCAACAAACCATCTGGAGATTGTTTTGGGTTTCCTCCTGGAAGAGCACCATTAGCAGAAACTGATGAGGTGTAATTATTGAATTCATTCAGCCAAACTCACCGTCGTCTTTCAATTTAATAAGACTGAAATCTTTTCAACAGTATTGTTATTATTGTTATTATTCATATTCTCTCAGTATGATCTATGAATGGTCCACTACAATTTTTCCACGTAGGTGCCCTTGTTCAAGCTTTAAGTATGCTGAAGGTAATTGTTCAAATTTAAAGATTTCATCAATTACTGGAGCAATCTAAGAAATAAAGTATTGTTGTTATTTGTTACTTATTACATTAATTAAGACAAGTGTAAACTTTTACCAGTTGCTTTTCAACTAATTCATTAATCCTTTCCAATGATGCTCCATCAGGAATGAAGAATCCCCATTTACAAACTACTTGGTCAGTCCTTACTGATTGCAAATTATGACTTATGAGATCTGTTAAATTCTTCGCTAATCCACCAGCCAATCCATATGAATCAATGTTTTTAAGAAACGGTGGGGAAAGTGTTATATATTGACCAAATGTTGGTTTCAAATACTTGTAAAGCGTAGGTTGTTCGGAAGTTCCGGTAAGATCTAAGATGCAGTCAAATCTAAAATCATAAAAACACTGAGGATTGCATTTGCCTTGCCCTGAAAGAAAAAGTAGTTAACTTCTTAGTTCTTACGGAGCTTGGCTTTTAATATGTCCAGAATAATTTTCTTGATTGGTATAATCAATTACAAAATCTGCACCAAGGGTTGAGACAAGTTCAATTGCATCTTGACTACATGTTGCTACAACCTGGAAGTGGAAAGTGAATTCAAAGCATCGAGTTAGAATTAGAGACATTCTGTAAAAACCTTACTAATCTTAACTTCCTCTCACTTACATAAGCTCCATTAACTCGAAGATACTGAACAACAAATGTACCAATACCACCGGAACCACCTAGAACCAAAAACTTTTTCCTTGACAAATTATGGTATTCATATGCTCCGGTAGTATGAATCGCTGCAGCGGCTGTAAGTCCAACGTATGGTATTGAAGCGGCTTCAAGGAAGTTTAGATTCTTTGGTTTCTTTCGTATCTGCAAGAGTTAGGACTTCGTTAACTTAACTTGTATAAGATCAGATCTTGAAACTGTTTCTGTGAATTACCGTATCCGAAGATGCAACCACAAATTCTCCTTGACTTCCATTCCTTTGCACACCACCAACAACTCCGTAAACTTCGTCACCTATCCGAAGATCCTGGAGTTTAGATACTGCATGCCCCATTTCTACAATTACTCCAGCAAAATCCCTTCCTAATACAATTGGAAATTCAATAGTTTCCTTTGTTCCTAGTAAATAATTTATAATTTTCCCAGCTTTATCTACATCCAGATCATTATTATTGCATAGTGTTCGTAATAAGTTGAGGCTCCTAAATCCATATCCCTTGCTCATTGCTAAATCAATTGGATTAAGGGAACTAGCCATAACTTTGACTAAAACATCCTTGGGATTTTGGATAATTGGGATTTTAGCATTTGGATTTAATTGGAGGTCATTTGGTCCAGTGTAGGAATGGAGTTCCCAGGATTTTTGAGTTTGGACATGCTGGTACTGGGGCAGTTGCTGTGCATTTGCCATGTCCATGTGGATCTGTCTATTCCCACACTCATTTTTAAAATTCTTTCTGTTTCTACTATGTTCTGTATGTGTTTGTGTATGTGACTCTCCAGTGTTATCGTGGAATTTTATTCCAGCAATTTGTAAGTTCCTAGAAACAATTTTAATAATTCTACCGCCACGGCCTGATTCCAAAAACCGTGTAAAAGTTGGGGTTAACATAACGAAAAACAAACTGTGCAAAAAACTGCTAAAATAGGCTGAACATTTGCGTGCATTTTATGAGAGCTGAAAATTGTAAATAAAAAGCACGTGTTGGTGTTGGCATTTGCGTGTTAAAATACAGCATAACTGTAGGCGTCGGGTTCCCTTATGAAGATGAAACTTCCAATAGTTCGAGCAAATGCAACAATTAAGCAAGTAAGCGATTAATTGTTGAAAATTTTGCCAAAATTTGATGCAGAACTCTAAAGCTCACACTTAAATTGTAAAAATTTCCAATTTTCACCCACAGGCTGTCAAATTAGCATCAGCAAAAGAGTTAATGTCCAATTGTTTTGAGAAATACAATTCGCAAAGACACTTAAATGCTTTTACGTATTTTCATCCGAAATCTAAACTACTAAATGAAGCTGAAAAAAGGGATAATGACACTGACGCTGACAATGCTGCTGATAAACCTAAAGATAAACTCCTCAACGGGATTCCAATTGCAATTAAAGATAATTTTTGTGTTGAAGGAATGCCAGCAACTTGTGGTTCTAAAATGTTACAAGATTTCTTTCCACCTTATACAGCTACAGTTGTACAAAAATTAATTGATGCTGGGGCAATAATTGTAGGAAAAACTAATATGGATGAATTTGGGATGGGGTAACAAAAACTACTGTAGAATGCAATTCTCTTTCCAGTTACACATCTAACATATAAATGCTTTGTATTATAGATGTGGAACTCTAGACAGTATTTTCGGACCAACTAAAAATATATGGGACTTAGACAATTACAGAAAAAATGTACCAGAATCATTTTCAGATTGGAGAATTCCAGGTGGTAGCTCAGGTGGAAGTGCTGTTGCAGTTGCTAGTGGGATTTGCTTTGCGTAAGAAAATTTTAAAACCAAATACAGAATCACTGGAACTTTTGACAAGGAATTTATCTACTTTTATTTTAGTGCCCTTGGTTCCGATACTGGAGGTTCAACTAGAAATCCTGCTTCTTATTGTGGAGTGGTTGGTCTTAAACCAACTTATGGTTTACTTTCAAGGCATGGTTTAATTCCCTTGGTTAATTCTTTGGATGTTCCTGGAATTTTAACCCGGACTGTTGAAGATTGTGCAATGATATTAAGTAAATAAACTTAAAATACCTTGGACATGTACCTAAAGATTTTTTACAACTCCTTGAATCAAATTACTCCAGATACAATCCAAGGGTTTGATGAAAAAGATTCAACCAGTTTAGAAAATCAATCGACAACTATTAAACTCAACCCAGAATTTAATATCAAAGATCTCAAAATTGGCATACCAGACGAATTTGTGTGTCCTGAAATGGACACAGAAGTAATTGAATGCTGGCATGAAGTTTCTGACCTGCTTAGAAGTCATGGAGCTCAAGTTGTTAAAGTAAACTATGGCTATAAATTTATTTAGCTGAATAATTTTGTGTACATTAAAATTACTTATAATTTATTTAATTCGTTAATAGGTCAGCCTGCCACATACCAAATATTCAATTGCTTGTTACTCTGTTTTAAATCCATGTGAAGTTGCGAGTAATATGGCTCGTTATGATGGACTCCGATTTGGACATAGAGCAACTAATCCATCAGTTAATTCAACAGAATCTCTTTATGCTACAACTCGACATGAAGGATTTAATGAAGTTGTTCGAGGAAGAATTTTAGCCGGAAACTACTTTCTACTCAAGGCGTAAGAAGTGCAATATAATCTGTATATGAGTCATGCTTGTATTTTCAAAAACAAGTTAATTAATTTGTTAATTTCATGTATAGAAACTATGAGAAATACTTTGCTCAAGCTCTTCGACTTCGTAGAATAATTTACAACGACTTTCTTAATGTATTTGGAAGTGGAGTAAATCTTTTGCTAACACCAGTAACATTATCCGCTGCCCCGAAGTACAGTGATTTCATAAAGTTAGACAATAGAGCACAAACTGCACTACAAGATTATTGTACACAATCAGCAAATATGGCAGGTAAATCTCCTGGTGAATAAAAGTTTACCATGTTTGTATATCAGTTTTCTGTAATTCAGGAGTTCCAGCCATTAGCCTACCAATCAAGCTAAACCCAGTTGGTTTACCTTTAAGTCTTCAATTAATTGGTCCACAATTGGGAGAAAGTTTATTACTAAATATGGCTAAAGTAATTGAAAATCTCGTTAAGTTTCCTGTTCATAAGAATAAGATTATGAATTAATATAAATCCTGTTGAATAAATATTTACTAGTCTCTTCTTGAAGTTTTATTTATTTTAACATTTTATTTATTCATTTTCAAGTAATTAAAACATATTTTACCTGCTGAATTCATTTAAGAAGACTATTACATGGATTAGCATTTTATCTTTAATTTAATATTTTCTCATCCACTTTACTAGCACACGCAATTGGAAAATTTCATCCACTCAAGCTCATTGTCCTTATCCGACGCATTGTAAGAACCAAAAATATTCAAATCATTAACGGTAGGTGGTGTGTGTGTCGTGACTACCGTTCCCGTTCCAGTATTTACATTTGTAAAATATTGTCCCCAGCTATTAAAGTCGTTTGCATAATTCATTTGGTGTTGTTTGGGTTGGTCTTTCAGACGTAGCTCATTCTGGCATATTGGTTTATTCTTTTCCGATTCCTTTCTTACATCATCGAAGTAAAGGTACAACTTATTTGTACTACATTGACCGCTTCTGTCGCAGCCATCTTTTGCTGCCCAGTAAATGTAAAAGAAGTGACGTTCGGAGTAACTACCCAAGCAACGTTTTGGAAGTTTGTATTGGTCGTACACAGCCTCAATAATTCCCTTTTCATCTTTGTTTTTACAAACGTCTTGGCTTCCATATATGCATTTTTCATAGCAGCACACAACTCGTACAGCATATCCAGTTGTAGTTTTACTATTGTGATAAAAGACGACTACGGCTCTCTTTTCCCCCAAACCGAAACACGATGTATCGTTCGTGGTATCACACATTTTTGGTCCAGGTGTAGTGGTTGTGGTAGGCGTTGTAGTTGTGGTGGTTGTAGGCGTTGTAGTTGTGGTGGTTGTAGGCGTTGTAGTTGTGGTGGTTGGCGTTGTAGTGGTGGTCGTCGTTGTAGGCTTTGTAGTGGTTCTGGAAGGCATGGTTGTCGTAGGTGGTGTTGACGTGTTTTGACTTGGTACATGGCTAGTTGGCACAGTGCCTGGTCCTCCTGGTAAGTGTTCTGGGAGAATGATTTCACGGTCAAAGTCATAAGCACTCCTATTTATTCCAGCAAGATTGTGGTCACTACAAATACAACAAAGCATTTTAAAATTAAACTTTCATAATATTTGCAAATTGTTAATTAAATGCTATCATTTTTGCTTTACGGAGGAGGATGAAATGTGTAACAGGTTTCTATTCCAGTTGTGGGATCTCTTGTGCAAATGTCAACAGCAATGCTTGTGACTTTGTATGGATTAAATGCGAGGATCTGAAGAATAAAGAAAATTGTCCAAACTGCACTCTGAAAATCCAAAGAGAAACTTACGCATTATAAACTTTTTAAAATAAGAAAATGAACGGGCTTACGTAGGTTACAAACTTCCTGTCGATTGTAAATCCAGGACTAAAGTAATAACCTCCAGGGTTGGACAATTTAAAATTAAGGCTCATGATCTGCAAATTAATTAACAAAACATTATGAAGCAGTGTAATCATTATGAGTAAACTGAGCTAACTTACAAAACGTTTCATTGCACAACTTGTGCATTGCATGAATCCCCATCGACGCACAAATCCAAAGCTAGACTGGATCTAATTCAAAGAATTAATAGTTGATTTTATACTGAATGCCTGAATTTATATAATTCTACCCTTACAGCTCTTCCTGGTTCAATGATATCCAGCGTTGTCAAAAACCATCCAAGAAGTGTTATAAAGAAAATGATAAAGGAGCATAAAAATTGATAATGTACAGGATCCTGGAACTGAAACAAAAGCACAAGAATTTAGTGTCTTTTCTACATTACAAAAACGAGGCTTCAGATTTACTTACTCGGACTCTGTCGTTCCGGTCAGCATAAATCCCTTCCAAAAATTCCTCTTCAAATCGCTCAGAATTAAGTTCTCCAGGAACGGTCATGAAAGTAATGACACGATAAGCAAGAAATGAAATGTCAGCAAATTTCACAAGGAAGAACAAGATAAAATTGACATTAAATATTTTTCCTGTGAGCTTTGCAAATGTTGTTAATATTAAATGTTCAGCGTATAATTTACTAAATGGGATTTTAGCCACTAATCGAGGTGTTCTTGATTCTAGTTCTTCAAATTGCTCAACTGTGACAAAATATCATTTTCACTATTCACTAACAAGTTTCTATTATAAATAAAATACCAGGCACTTACACATTCCCAACGTATGAGCCATCCGAATGTTCCAGTTTTGTGCAAAATTCTCCAAAAATTTACAATACACCAGTATGTATGTAGTAATCAGTCTCTCAGCAAAAGTGATGTAGATATGCATAAACAATCCTGCCAATCGTACAACTTCATAGTGTCCACCTGTTCGAATAGTTGGAGTAAAGCCTCGGCAAAGCAGAATTCCAAATAGCCCACACGCGTCCCGAACAACTGTAAAACCACTGGCGTAGAGGATTAGGATGATTAAAGAATAAACTGCAGCATATCCAATGTTAAGTTGAATTTTTCCTGCTACATCTTCGTAAGGGTCGTATTTAACTCCAACTACTGCCAAATGCCAACGGTTCATAAACTCAACGGATCTTTTGCCGTTTCTCAAATAAATGATAGCACCCCTTGCTGTAACAGTAGCGAATGAGAGCAAGTGGAAAAAAGCAATTGGCCAATATTTCTCAAGTTCCAAATACTCAGTGTATCTAAAAAATAATTATTTAGAAAAACCACACTTCATCTTGATGGATAACGATCAGCTAAACTTGCCTTGATCTAGACTTACCTGGAAAATGGTAAACCCTCTGGAACTGAAGAAAACATGATTAGAAAATTGGCCCAAGAAATTCCAGTGATGGCCGATGTAATGAGCAAAATCATGAAGAAAATGATATACCGTAGTGAGAACGGTTCTATTTTGTAGTTGTACATCTTTTTTCTTATAAAGGTGGTGTATGGGTTGATTCCAAGACAAGTCATGAATCCAAATAATGGTCCAAGCTTTTGTTGCATTCTCCAGGATTGTGGTTCTACTGGAATTTTTGCACTGCGTATAATAGAGTGTGTTGAAATCTTTTTGCTTAGAAAAATTTACTCCTGATACTTACAAAAAACCAAATTCTTTGTCCTTATCCCTTATTCTACGAGCTTCCTCATTGTACTCAGTACTTGATTCTGTGCCTGAATACTCTGAGAGCCATTCGGAATCCAATTCATTTTCATATTTTTCAGTTCCATCAAAGGATATTTCAGATGTACCAGCAGGGAATAATGTTTTAGCTGATATAATTTTAATCTGATTAGCAATACTCATTTTAGCGAAACTACCCCATGAAAACTTTTTCTTCGATCGTAGTAGATCCGTTTGTGATGATTTTCCGTTGATATCTTTTGATAGTTCTGGAGCTGGAGTCAAGCCTTGGTTGATATCACGCGATTTAACCTCAACAACCTAGAAGTTAAAGGGATATATTAAACTATTCTAAATTAAATTGGGAGTAGATTAATTTTATTACCTTAAATCCGTTGACACTTTCAGTTGTTGATACTAACACTTTGTCAAAGAAAGTCATCTCAGTACTACTGTCCCTTTTCTTTGGAGTGAGGACCGAAATACTTCGTGTTTCTAGAGCGATCTGGTCTGGTACACTTTGAAGGTGAACGTTCTCAGAACTTGTTGGCTGCTCTTGTTTGATCCCCCACCACCAGTTCCACCACGACATCATTCCACCAATCGGGCATGAGCACATTTCCAATTCAGTCTCTGGTTGAGTTTCATAATTGAAACAAACTTTTTGATACTGTTGTTCTTCCAAAGTTGTTCGTGTTCCAGACACAACTGCCACAAGATCTTCTCCAAGAGACTTGATGAACTCCTCTTCTGTTACAAGGTTAAGGCGAAAAACTGCCATTTTTGTAATTTCCGATTAGGTTATATCAGCAACTGACAGCAAAGGAATGAACAATGATGAATGGCAGATTACTAGAAACAAGTTTTCAGATAAGTCCTAAGTTTTTAAAAACTCTTGAAGTTGAAGTTGCTATGGAAAAACATTGAGAAGAGGATATTAGCTAAAAGTGAAATGAGAGCAGTTGTAGTGGCACTAATGCTCCTCACTACCACTGTTGTAAAGTAATTTTGATATGATCCAACCTAACATGCAAAGCTTGATAAATACTGTTTATCTTGCAAATAACAACACGGAGGTTGTCAACCATCTATAAATGTAAAACCTATCCATACATGTTAAAGGGCCCGACCTAACGTAAATTTAGAGTTTTTTAAATAAAATTCAATATGTAAAAAAAATTTGAAATTTTGAAAAATTTGCAAAGGGGGGACCCTTTGGTAGACGAAAAATTAACATGTAAAATCCCATAAGCAAAAGTTACCTTTTTTACTCGTTCAAAATTTTTTTAGGGGTAGGTGTCAGGGTAGCTACCCTTACCCCTGGACCGATTTTGCCCATTTACGAACTCGACCTTTGGTTTGACCCCAAACGCATGCATAACAAATTTCAAGTCAATCGGTTCACGCGTTCAAAAGTTATCGCTCGGATAAATATATATGTACATACACGGCCATGATCATCACAATAGCCCATGACCTGTTGTCAAGACAACTTAGGTCGGGCTAAAAAACCTGGCTATTTGTATCTTGGGAAATCCTTATAACGATATCAACCTTGGCATTACTAATAATTTGAATACTTAAGTCTCGAGCTCGAGTTTATCATGATTTGGATTGAATATGAAACCTGTATATATGCACTGATGATCAGTTTCGCCTTTTAATTCGAATGAAAGGCTTAATTATTAAAACCCTTTGTTCAAATAGTTTTACTTTACAAAATGAATATTACTAGTATTTACTTATCATGAGAGTATACCTACTTGTGTGCTTATCAATTTCGTTCTGTTCACTTCTATAACGTTCCCTTTTATTTCTAGCGTTCTATACAAAATAAAATCAAGTGAAACAAAGCGAAATTCCAAAATTCCATTAATAGAATACGTAAGTTAAATTTATTTTTCCGATATTTCAAACAAATTAGTTAAACAATAAATCATATTTGCGAAGATTTTGGTATAATTCCATATTAGTTTATCTTTTTCTATTATTTTACCATTTAAATATAACGACGACAATGTTCAGCAATTAATAATATAATCTTTCTAATCCCTAAGATCTTTAAAAAAGCGCTGGCAAGTTTCTAAAAAATTATATTATTCTAAATCATCGGTTTAGGCTAATCCATTCCTCTTAAAATATTTAGTCCGAAAACCGGAGTTCGTTACATTAAACTAAATCTACATTACAAAATTGCTAACGAAAAATAACACTGAAAGTTACCATTTAAATGCGGATAAGAAAGAGAAGAGGCAGATTACATACTAGTAACTGCGAATAGGTCAAAGAAGTCCAACAATAACCGAAAGCGATAATGTTAAACGATGTAAATAAGTAGGAGTATAATCTTATACTAATAGTTATTAGCTAGTACAAACAAATGTGTAAACAAAAATCAGTTACTAATAACAATGTTACGTTACCAATTCTATCAACAGTCCATACAATACTGCATAAATGCTTAACGCCTACCAGAACCACCACCACGGCCTGAACTCCGACTTGATCTTCCACCCCGCATTGATTGAGTCCATTCACTTTCTGGAAGAGCCCGACGAAGAACTGGGTACCAATGCTGGTTGTAAATGTGATTAGCACCACCTCCGGCGTTCCCTAATTGCACTTGGCATATTGGACATATGAGCTTACCGTCACCATCCTTATGGACTTCTCTCTGATGCTCATCCAACAAACGTTTAGTTCTGTAAGTATTGAAACACCAGATACATCGAAAGATTCTGAAAATTTAAAAAGGTTTAATTGTAGAAAAATGTTGACATTTATTAATTGTTGGTTGTAATTACCCATGTTTTTCGAGACACTTGGCAGAATCCCGATAATGTTCTTTTCGAGTATTACAATGGCGACAGCTGAATTCCCGGTTAAGTAAATCAGGATCTAATAAATGAGTCGCAAATTCCATTATATTAATCCTCGAATTTCCAAGAGCAGGTTCACCAGGGAATGTAACTATTTGATTGACATTTTGACTGGAAGTTCCTGGTAATGCTCTTGTTGAATTTCCTATAGTAGTACCACCAACACTAGGATGAAGTGTTAGAGTTTGATTTGAATTATTTGAAAATGTTCTCGAAGAAGCGGGTACAGGAATAACTTTAGAGGTCGGACGTGGCGCAGCTTGAGCATTAAGGTTAATTCGAGGTCCTTGAGAAAGAGAAGTACCAACCTTAACAGATGTGAGTGAATCTTGTAACGGAGTACTAGTAATACTTGGAGTAAACGAAATTCGTGGCGTTGACAGTGCTTGTATATTAGAGTTAACAGCAGTGATTGGATTTGGGGTAATTAGTTCACGGGTAGAGGTATCAGTTGAATTTGCAGCTCTTGGTGTTGTGGATTCCTTAGGAGTCCTAACAGTAGTAGTAGTTGGATGACCTCTAGGCGTACGGATATTGGGTTGTTGAGAAGTTGCATTTATAGTCGGAAGAATCGGTGGTGTTGCGGATTGATGTGAATTGCTAGCAGTAGAAGCAGTATTTGATACTGAACGAACTCGGTGCGTTGTTGGAGTATTTGCAATGGGTTGTGGTTTTGATGGTACTCGAAATACTGCGGTCTTGGTAGTGGTAATTGGTACATTTGGTTTAATTGGAGGCTCTATAGTAGATTGGCTAGAGACAGCCCGGGTGCTACTTCTCAAACTCATGGTCAAACTTGATCCAGCCCTAGAAGCCATTTCCGTTCCAGTTTTAACATAAGGAAGTGAAGTATTCAAATTTTTGGGAATAATACTTGATCTAGTTACCGGACGAAATGGAGTTTCTGAGGATGATGAAGTTCGAAAGCCAGATACAGCTTCAGGACATTGCTCATGAGTTGCATCAAGATGTTCGTAAAATTCCATTGGAGTTGTGTAAGTTCGTTCACAGTTGTTACAAGTTAATGTTGTGCTCTTCCCGTTATAAGTAAAAAGCTTTTTAAAATCTGGATGCATTTTGCTAGTATGAATCACTAATCCGCATAACCGAATAAATCGTTTACCACATTGTTGTAATGGACATTGAGCACTTCCAAAAAATCCAAAAGCTTCTCGATCATATGAATATTTATATTGAAGACCAGAATTACTTTCTTGACAACATTTTTTACCATGCTCCATTGCCTGGATTTCATTTGCGCTACGAAATGTACAAATTTTACAGATGTATGCCCAAACATTTTCTGATGATTTTGAAGGTTGTCCAGATTTAGCTTTGCTCTTATTCATACGGCTGGAAGCATTAGTGAAAGATGAACGGAGTCGTTTAGCAAGTGGTTCTTCTTGAGTATCGGTTTCACTTTTCCGTTTCTTTACATCAGAAGAAGTCAAATCTTCATCTAAATCTAAATCGAGTAAAAATATGAGTTTAAATTTACTAAACTTCTTGATTATTAGCTTATTCGCTAATATTTCAATACTTGTATTTCTAACCTGGTAAATTCTCAGTAGCATCAACAATTGGGGGCTGAATATCTTGTTCGTCTTCTTCTTCTTCTTGATCCATTGTTAACCAAAGATTTAGGCTTTCTTCTGGTTCTAATTTTGGAATGATGACGGAAGGCACTGACTGCCTTTGTTGTGCTGGTTTTGGCCAAAAGGTTTCAATGTTTTCATTTCCATCATTAAGCTTAAATGAGGAGGGAGAAAGTCCAAATTGGCGTAGTAAATTACAAACTTCTTTCAAGTCCTTTTTGCCAATATAAATATTTGTTGGTTGTCCATATGCCAATTGACAAATGATTTTCATGTGTTTAGCTTGAACCCTATCGAGAATTACAGTAGTGGGAGATGAAGTGTCCTGGAAGGGAAAAAATATGTATGACAATTCACATTCAGAATAAGGCATTGTTTTGCTGTAAAAACCAAAAATGGTACAAGGAGGAAACAACAAATACCATCATTAACATTATTACTTTGACTCAAGGCTTTGGCTTATGTTTGTTTAGATAGTTCATTTAAAATCAATACTAATAATGATTATTAAATTACCTGATCTTGAAAAATTGCTGTAAAGAACGGTGAAAATAATGCAAATACAATACGATGAGCTTTAACTTGAACATGTCCTTCACAAATAAACTCCAAATCTGCAATTTCTTCTTTAATTTTCTTTGCAAGTGGATCAAGGCAAGCATGTAGGACACCAGTTGCTGCCCAATGGGGCTTAAATTGAAGACGACTCATCACAATTGAAGTGGAAGTAGTGGAAGTAGAAAGATCTTCTTCACCTAGAAATAAAATTATATGGAGAAATTAACATTAACAAATTAACAAATTTTTACGTTAGAAAGGATATGAATCATGAATGCCGACATTGTGGGTGGGTGGTAGGTAGGTGTCATGATTTTTATGATTGCTTGGAAAATGGATGTAGGAATTGCATTACAATGACTAAACTTACCATTGCCTGCAATAATTGTTGTACTACTTGTACTTCCGGTACCAGTTACTGTACCATTCTCATGACCTTGTGAATGTGAGGTGGACCTATAGACAGGACTGGCTGTGGCTGATATGCCAATTCCAACTTGGACTTCCTCATCCTCGACGTCCATTACCATGGTACAATCAATAATTCCAAACTCAAGAGACCAGACCGTTGACACTCTGCCAGTAGACAAAGGTCAATTTCAGAGAGAATTAGGGATGTAGAGTAGGTAGAACCAATTTAAATTATAAATCATGAACCAACTAAACCCTTTGATTGAAGAACGTCTTGTTTTCGATTTTCAGCTGGTCTTTTTCTATTTCTACACTGCAATCGCAATGCAGTCCCTGCAGTGCTTATATTCCTACAACAAGTGCAACGTTTCCTTCTTGTCTTTGTAGAGTAGTACACGTGAAGAGATGTGGATGGCGCATCGTGTATCTTTTGACTCAAACGGGACGCATACTGCTCAAGTGCCCATAGCAAGCATTAAGCAAAGATTGACGTTTTAGTTTTTAGCCCGACCCAAGTCGAGGCTATTGTGATGATCATGTCTGTTGTCTGGGAGCACGATAACTCCAGAACGCGTTGACCGATTAACTTCAAATTTGGTATGCATGCGTTTGGGGTCAATACCAAGGTTAAGTTCGAAGATGGGCGAAATCGGTCCAGGGGTAAGGGTAGCTACCCTGACACCTACCCCTAAAAAAAATTTAACCGAGAAAACAAAGCGATTTTTCTTTATGGGATTTTACATGTTAATTTTATGGGTACCAAAGTTCCCCTTAGCATAATTTTCAAAAAACTGTAATTTTACCATGGGTGGGGCCTTTAACATGTATGGATAGGTTTTATGATTGAGATATAGTGTAGAGTGTATGAAAGACGAAATGTATAGATTTGGGATCAACTGTGGCCCTGAAATGGTCACTTCTGGCCCCCAAAATTTTCAGCTTTGGCCCTGAAATGGTCGACTCCAGGCCTGAAATGGTCAACTCCGCCCCTGAAAAATTTTCAACTTCGGCCCTGAAATGGTCAACTCTGCCCCTGAAAAATTTTCAACTTCGGCCCTGAAATGGTCAACTCTGCCCCTGAAAAATTTCAACTCCGGTCCTGAAAAAAGTAATTTCAAAACTCTATTTAAAAAAAAATTCAACTTTTTCTTATGGGATTTAACATGTTAATTTTTTAAGTACCCATCAAGATTTTCCATTTCCACCATCCAACAGCGGACGGTCACGGTGGCGCCAGATCGGAGCGTCTACTCCACTGTACAACGACAAACAGAAAACGCAAGGGCATTTTATTAAATAATTGTTAATTTTTTTTCATTGTCGTATGAATCTGTATTAATCATGCATTGCATACCTTCATATGAAACTCATATTTTCAACAAATTGAATTGCGAAATTATTTTATTCACAACAGTTCAAAGACTAATAAATATATAAATGCTTATTCATTTCATTTTCCCTTCTAAATTATTACTTTCCAAAAACAAAACAACCTAAATTTTAATAGTGTAACTGATTAATTCGAACAAACTAACTAAATTAATCATCTCTATTTCCTTTCTGTTTTTACTAAAACATATTACAAACTGAGAATGACCTCTAATACCACTACCAACCACAGTTTCTAGTAAACCTGAACTATATGTATGCAAAAACAAATCGCTAATCCTAATGAAAACAACAAATCAAAATATTAAGTACTACTAAATAGAAGATAGTTTAGTACTAGTATAGCAAGAAAATAATAAAGTAATTAATCGAAGAGAAAAACATTGAATTAATGCATTTAATTCTTTGGAGCAGCTTGAGCAACCTGAGTTGGAATCATTTGTGACTTGATACCAGTACCAAATCCCATATTAATAGAAGCTCTAGCTGAAGCTGACCCTGACGCTGGTGGACAATTATTTTTAGGTTGAGCAACAACTGGAATGTCCAATTTCCTCTTGGGCATTGGTGGTAAATGTCGAACAGTACCACAGTCCACTTGATCCCCATAATAATAATCCAAACGAGCAGAAGGGGAAGGGGAAGACATACCAAGACCAACTGTTACAAGGACGCTCCCATGCTTGGTCATCATATTTTCAACACATTTAGTGGAACAATAACCAACATCCAAAGAGTCTCGTTTTTGAATCCCGATATACTTCTTGCAATAATTACAATCAACTGGACCGTAGGTTTTGAGTGCACGGTCCACAAACTCATAGGCCGTACCACTTGCTGCTGTTGAAATCATGTCTGGTCTGTCTTTCTTGGAAATTTGAGCACACGTGTCGAACGTAATACAACCTGGAAAAAAATCAAAATTTGATCATTTGTATATACATATTGCTGTACGTGTTTGTTGTTTGTTTAACCTGGCCGTGGCCAAGCTAAGACCATGAATGAATGAATAGTATGATCTGAATTTGCGCTGCTACTTTTGTGAGGGTGGTTGGTAGCCTAGTGGCAGTGGGTGGAGCAATATTTATTTTTAATTGCTTACCTTTAATCTTTAGAAAGTACAGAATTTAATAGCCCAGAATCCAAAGAATAAGAATACTGACTTGAATAAGAGAACTTCAACTTCCGGTACAGTCTTCCTTCCTTGTGGAATAAATTCTGATTAATAATGAACTAATGAAGGCAAAATACAAGCAAATCTTGTAGTAAAGTCTCGAGTGAGAGTTAAATTCTAGAAGAAAGAAAGGACAAGGAACGTGCATTTTAAGAGTAAGAAAGCAGAAAAGAAGAACCCAATAATATTATAGGCGCCAGGCTAGTCGTATCGTAGCGTAGTCACCTACACCAGACATTCATTTGACATAGGAGTAACCATTGGGATATAAGCAGAAATGAAACCCTTGAGGCCACTGGCCATCAGATCCTTTAGAGTAAAATTAGTATGATACCTTTCTTATTTCCTGTGGACAACTTTGGTTTGGTTTAATTTTGGTAATTGGACGGAAACGGAATGTAATGTACTATCTGTATATTTATGTAGATTCATAATAAGCAAGAATTTTTCTTATCGTTCATACGATAGAGATAAAGACAGATAGATAGAAAACGATTAAAATAACTAAAATACCTTCTTTGATCATAAATAAGTTCCTTCTAAGTAGTCCACTTTTAACTAATTTTGTTAATGGCCGAAATATATTTTTACAGCTAAGCAGCTAAACCATCATTTTAAGGAAAAGAGGCATTTTCTTAATTTCAGCCGAGCCTATTTTCTTTAGAGCAATAGAAAAGTAACAGGAAAATGAATTTAATATATGGAAGACCCGAAGTGCATCCTAAATTTTTTGTTTAGATCTGATTTAACTTATTTTGCTGATTTGTTTACTTTGCTGATTTGTGGGTAAACTGCAATGTGTATTTGAGACTTGAATAAATTCGAAATTGAAAAATTGAAATTGAAATTCAATCTTAATGCTGGGAATGGGGAATGAATAAGTTGAATTTATGTAAAGAACATAAAATTTAAATGTGATACCATGAGCTATTGATAATTAGCTTATTTTTAACTTCCTAATTAGTTGACCTGAGTTAACTCGAGTATCACAGTAATGTACGTGGAAAAAGCAATTTATAACCGTCGGACTTAATTAAATGCATAAATTTATGGTTATAACTCAGCTACTTCCTTTAGTTGAATTGAATTAATGACCACTTAAAATTAACCGAAGACGCTTCAACTCTAATTACTTAAGATTCCAAATATTAGAGGTTCTTCTGCTGATCGCCAGTTATTGTAATTCAGCCTGGGCTTCGGTTTCAATTAATCTTTGTGTTAATTGTTCATGTTTCATCTTTGCTTCTGTTAATCTTTCCATTAATTCCTCACGTTCTTTCATGGCTAATGTCAACTGCTGCAATAATTCTTTATGCTCCTTTTCAAAGGCCAAAAGCTGCTCTTTCAATATTGCATCGCGAAGTCTTTTCCGCTCACGGCTTTTCCTTGTATTTAGAGTATTCTTTTCTCTAAATTTAACATATTCCTCCTCATCCTTGACCTTACGTTTATTCTGATCCTGGAAAGATTCGACAAATTTATTGACGAATTTATCAAATAATTTGAGGTTTTATATATATTAACTTGCGCGTAGTTTGGAAACAGTTGCAATTGCACATTGAGATTGAACGTTATCTTCGATAATCATTGTCTGGTTTTGACTCGTTTCCAATTCAGAACAAGAGATTGGATTCGATATTGGAATGAACTGAATTTCCAATGGATATAGGATAAAGCTTGGTGGATCCGTTGTATCATCTTTTAGATAACAAAATGTTTGGCTTTCGGGTAAACTTATTTGTTCTGGAGCTACATTGTCAAGTTATAAAGAATTGTCATATAAAATGAGCTGAGCCAAAGCGAGACTTACCAATTTCAGCTACGGCTTGGCTCAAATCATAGAAATTTCTTGTGCTTTCTACTTGATTTTGTTCATCAGATTCTGATACAAATGAACGAACAAGAAATGGTTGATCCGAAGTTATATCCAGCATATTGTTAGGATACTTCAAATCAACGGTGTCCGAAGAGGATGATAACAACCAGGATGCAGAACTAGCATTCTCAGCAAAGCCTCGCTGATGCATTGGGTTAAAGTCTATGAAAATGTGGTGTAAAATCTCTGCCCAATATCCTAAAATTTATACAGTTATACACTTACCTGCTGGATTCTGCCATTCAGACTTTACCACATCCACAGTGGAAACTCCAGAACTATGTGCTTCAGTAAATTCACTGGATAAGGATGATTCATTGAAAAATGCACTCACATCTATTGGTACCAAATTTGTGTAAAGGTTCTCCGAATTTTCTTCCAATGTAGTTTCTTCGTTTTTCTCAGTTTGACTCACGGTTGAAATGGGTAAAATGTGCGGATAAAGCTTTTGGACTACAGTTCCTAGTATTTCCCCTTGATTTGGGCCACGAGCTGGAAAATTCATATAACCCATAAATGGTTCATCATCCCAAAAGTTGTTATTATTAGCATCCATACTCATTAAAAGTTCTTGCTATAATAATCGGTTACAAAAATATAAGAATTTGAAACAGTCTTTCCTCATAGACAACCAACGTAAAACTGGACGAATAAAACTTTTTCTCGCCGTAAGAAATAAATACAGCAACCTTAGAAAAATAAACGTTGTAAAACCGTTGTTCCTTCTGCGTATAAACTCTACACTCTAATTATACGTTTGGTAAGAATCTGCGATAGTTTATGCTCGTTTCTCGGATTAAAAAAAATATCAAAATTTCAACGAATTCTAGATAATTAATGAATTGCCATGATTTAGTCATATTCCATTTTCCAGGATATACATATCAAGATTCCATGCATTGATTGTAATCCCACATCTTGAACTGTGTAAAATTATAGCTATACCTATAAAAAATACATTACATTTTTACTCTGAGAAAAATACAAACGTCTGAAACTGAATGCTACAAATTAATTTCCGAATATCTCTTGACACTGATTGTGGATTAGTTAATCATGAATTGATTTATTGTTCGTACTTGTTTTATGTAAATTCTTTGTATTATAAATTTAAACTTATATCTTAAAACAAACTCTGCATAGTCATACCTTAGGGGTAACTTTCGTCTAATCGAATTAAATTAATTTAACACACAATCCTATCAACTAAAATAAATTAAATCATAAATATGTCATATATTTTCTACTGAGAAATAGTCCCAAAAAGGAAAACTTAAATAAGTAAACTGATCAAGAGAATTTGTACGTCTGTCAAACTGATTTGTTTTATAATATTATAACCTAAATCCATGTTTGTAAAGTTTGGAGTAATTTTGTTAAGTAAAAGCTAGAATAGTTAAGTAGTATGAAGAGTGCGTATAATTGTTTATGGTTTTACAACCTGTCAGTTCAAATTCATAATTAATCTTGTCATTTTGTCTTTCATATTTTAATATATTGACACAAAAGAAAATGATACTACTTAAGGCCCTAATTTTCATCTTTTGACTTTTGTTTGTTTATGTATAAAAATTTAATTTGATAGAAATAGGCGAAATAAAGTTCAGTTAACGATAATAAACGAGAAAACGAAAAACAAACATGAGCAAAAAATAATATTTGTGCGTAGCCTACGTAGATATGGCAAAACCACAGACTAACGAACGAAGAATTGAGTTAATTATGGAAGATTTATAGTATCTTGACATTAACATTGACTTTATATAGAACACAATAATTGAAAAAAAAGAGCTGCCAAGTATAATAGTTTAACTTTTTAGTCTTGGTCACTATTTTTATAAATAACAAAAAACAATCCAATCAAGCTCTTGCCTTGCTTTCTCTACACTTTAGATTTACATATTATAAGCTACAAATATTGGATCTAACTGATCAGCCAGAAAACCATCACGTAAGTGCATCCTCTGTTTTTCCCCACGTGAATTGATTGGGACTACACCTGGATCCACTACAACTACAACGCCAACAACAAGGAAGTGATCTTCCAGCACGACGTTGGTTACGAGTGGTACAACGTCAAGGGCTTCATTCTCATTTCCTTCTAATTCAACTACGATTACTAGAAGATTTGTCCATGTAAACACAGCACTAGAAAAATAGAATAAGAATACAAAATGAAACACAAGTTCATAAATCCAACATTTAATAATAATAATACTTACCACTCCGAAATTTTCTTATGACATCTTAATATACTATTTTCAATATCAATTGGATGATATCTCATGCCTCTCAACATAATTGTTTCATCCAAGGCTCCAACTACGAAAACAGCATCATGCAATTCTGTAACAAAAGAAAGCAAACAGATTTAGAAAAATTGCTCAAAAAATATTTTTCGTTCTCCAGTGTTTGTTACCTCCATCACCAGCAATATTTTCGGTTCTCCTTAAAAATCCCAGGTATCCCGTCCTTGAGTAAACATCTCCTGTACTTCCTGTTACTAGGCGTGCATTAAAATGATCAGCATAACTTGACTCGTCACCAAAAATTGTAAAGTAACCCGAAGCATTGTGTGGGGATTGAACCCAAATCTACAAGAAAAAGGGGAAAGTTAAGCTTTCAAAATTATAAGATTTTATTAGTATTGTATATAAAACTTACTTCTCCTAAATGTGAATCTCCACACTGTCCTTTGGTTTCTGGATTTGCAATAATAACTTTACAGCCTGGTAATAATTTTCCAGATTCCATTAGAGCTAAACTATGTGGACTTCCACGTTCTACTAATGTTACACGATCATTTCTTAGGGCTTTAAGATCAACGTAAACAGTTGAAGGTTCTGGACTTGAAGCTCCCTTTTGAAAAATAAGAAAATTAATTGAATGTATAAAAATAAAACATGAGTTCAAGACTTACTTGTAAGCAAATAGCAGTATTAACACGACATCCAAAACTAGTACTAACTGCTCTCGGACTAAGTCCAAGAGCACTAAATAATTTGGAGAAACTTGATGTAAGACCAATCCTTGGTCTTTCCTCAGCTACAACCACACATGTTCTTACACATGATAAATTAACACTTCGTTGTTTAAGGAGATTAACAGATGAGCCGAGGCCTTTGGTACATAATTCCATCACACCATATGAACAAAATGTATCCCGGACTTTATATTGGCTTACTGCACTCAGCCATAATGCAGGATTAACTTCAACTTCAGACGGTGGAATTAGGATTGAATGGTGTCCAGAATAAACACTTGAATAAGAAAACAGCAAATTCAATTAATAATGCAAGCAAAGGAGAGGATCAAGTGATTTCTACCTGCTCAAACACCAAAGACCAAATCCTAATCCACAATATGGATCCAGGCATAGTGCAACATGACGAGATGGATATAATTCACATGCAAGTTTCATTGAT
>JAQGCY010000241.1:0-21626 GCA_034700645.1 Xenylla mediterranea | reverse complement strand
CAGAGTTTTCACGCTTATCAGGCATGAATAGATGCTTTTGGTTTATTAGAATTCGACTTCGGAGAACGTACACAATACAACACTCTTATACAACACTCGAATTTTTGATCCAACAAACTTATTTTTTCTGTAAAAAAAAAAAGTAAAAGTTCCCCATAGATATCTTATTACGCCAAGTAAAACGATTCGATTGGATATTTTGATATCCAAAAAAAAATTTAGAGAGGATTTAGAAACTCTTGGAAACGAATGAATCTACAACTATAAGTTCATCCATACATGAAGTAAAGAAAAAAATCTAACTGGCTAACAAAGTTTTTCTTCTTTACATCTACACTCTTCACAACTTATCCAAATTCTTGTAAGAAATGGAAAACTGAAAAATACTGCAAAACTTTTACATAGTTACACATACACACATACAGTGTTCCTTAAAGCCTTTTTTATTTTTTCTTCAAAGTCCTCTGATATTGCCGTTGGTCCAGAAAAGAAGATCTCTTCTTTCTGCCGAAGTACCTTTAAGCCGAAAAGGGATGATAGGTTCTCCTGTCTACTTTATCCCATAGATCACCCAGAATGAAATACTTCAATTCCTATTCCTGCCTATGTCTGCATATATCTATGTACGTACTGGAGCAAATGGATTTATAGGTTCCAAAACTACTAGGACTATTTTCTTCTGCTAACAACTAACTAGCTATACTTTACTTTACCTACAACACAAGTATACATAAATACATCTATCCACATCCACATAGCTAACTTTGGAAATGGACTTAAATGTCAAGCCTTTTACAACATTCCCTGGTATCACTTAAGAAAGACCTTTGTCTGCCCTAGCTACAGGCATAATATATCTATCTATCTATCAACGAATCTTCCAGGAAAAAAAACTCCAGATACATATATTTTACTTCTATGTTCTACTGTACCATACTACTTGGGGGAGAATTTCAATGTGAAAGGTTTCTACATAAATCTCTTAGAATCTAGCCAATTTGGTGAAAGAAGTTTTCCATATGCCCCTCTCAATATAAGCTATTTTCTCATCTATTAACTATAATGTTTATGATCCTGAGAGAGAGAGCAGAGCAGAGAGAATCAAATCTAAACAAAGTTTTTTTTTCTGCCTTCTTTCTTTTTTTTCCAGATTATTGATTGACCTTGCAATATTACTATTACTAACTCCAATCCAAACTCCCTGATTGATCAGAGACATAGACATGAGAGAGTAAAAATAAAATGGAAAGCAAATATCCTAATGTTGTTTACATTAATCGAATGAATCTGTTTTATAAACATTCCACAGATTGTAAAGAGCAGTACTACTACTAAAACTACACTACAATGTTTACTCAACTCCTAACTTTTATTTCCTTTGGATGAATTTTTAAAGGGTGAGATTGAGATCTATGTGTACAAATACATACAGACACACAGTCATGTAAAAGTTTTTGTTTTTACTATATGTATGTAGAAGATGAAATTCACTCGGTTCGGTAGAAATCTCATTATTCAAGACCCCATGAAAAATTATTCCACATCAATTTGAAAATCTAAGAAATTACATAACCTCCATAGTTCACGAGCAAAGAACCATAAATATTTGACACGTTAATGTGAGAAGGGAGCTTGGTTGAGTGAAAAAAATATATGTACAAAGTTCTACATACACAACATCCATTCCTATTTAAACACCTTAACTCAAGAAAGAAAAAAAGAAGAGAAAAGTAGTGAAAAGTGAAAGGAGAAAGTGAAATTGCATGCATGCAATCCAATGTTTTGCAATAACTTATCCTCCTAACCCCTTCCATTCCTAAGAGCCTAAATATCTATACTTTAAACCTTAAAATGTAACATTGGAGCTCTCGTTGTTTTTGTTACATGGACAAAAATATATTACAACAACCGTCGAAATAGACGGGCAGCAGATTCAGAAGCAGCAGTAGCAAGCAGCGGAGCTTTGAAACTTCCAGCGGTGGAACCTGAAGCGAAGCCTGTTGTTGATCTTTTTTTCTTCTTCTTAGCTTTTCTTGGCCTACTGAATTCCATTCCTTCAATCTAAAGCTAACAAAAAAAAATAAAGAAAAAAAAATACAAAAAGCCATATATAGTTTTAGATCTCAGTTTTGTTTTTTATATATGAATATAGCACATATTGTCCTCTTACTCCAACATAACTTATATGTACGTACGTAGAAAAGAAAAGGAAAAATAAGATAAGATTCTAGATTTTGTTTTGGATGAGATGAGAGAATTCCATAAAAAGGTTCAAAGCTTATATATATATTTGTTATCCAATGCCATACGCCATAGTCGCTTTTAGTATGCCAGTAACAATAGGATTTTCTTCTTTCTTTTTTTCATTTTATATACACATTAGGATTGGCATGGTGGACGTAGTGGTAGTGCTGAGCTGAAGCCGAATGTATGTATTTGAAGACCATGGAGAAAGTTATTTTATACGTATAAACCCCAGAAAAGAAAAAGGAAACTTTTCTCAACTTTTTCCCTTTTGTTTCCTTTGCTTTCCCTTTAGCTTTGACAGTAGGACTGTATATCTGTATAGTTGATAGTGCTCTTTGCCAAGAACAGAGACTAATAACAAGATTAGCCTACAAGTTAAGTTACACTCTTCCATTACATTCTATCTATCTATCTCCTTCTTCTTCTTCTTCCACTTTATATATAAAGTATATGTTGGAGTTCATCATGATTATTATAATCTACCCAAAAAAGAAAGCAATATTATACATCTATATGAACTCATCACAAAACACTACAAACTACCATAAGAACCCAACTAAAGCTATGAGAACTTTTACTTTAATACTTTGGTTTGGTTGGATATTGGATCTCTTTAGAAAACAAAAATAACTTAGTTCAATTTCCCAGGAAGAAACAAGGAACGAATCTACAACATAGAAAACTCTGAGATAATGACACTAAGTTTAGGTATTCTACTAAATACTTATTGTTTTCCGTCCTTCATTACTCTTATTAGGCTTCTTATTATTATTATTTCTTGGCTTTAGCTCCAGTACTACTACATTATACTTATACTTTGTATAAAGTTTTCCTTCTTAGTCTTCAATCGAATTCGATATGAAAAACTTGTAGTACAATAAACGGAAAAGTTTTCTTTGCTTTTGCTTTTCTCTTTACCCAAAAACCCTAGTTATAGTTAAGAAATGAAGAAAAGTCTTATATAATTTTCTTTAGAAATTTCACAACGATTCACAATGAATAGTAGTAGTTTTGGACTACTAAAGGAGTCCAAAAATCTTTTCTTTTCTTAAAGAAATACAATGCAATATACTAATACTCTTCCTCTCCTACGCTTTATTGAACTGAACTGGAAGAAGTTTAAGATAATTATACGTTCAGTAGAAATAGAAGAAGAAGAAGAAAAACCTCTTATAAAGTACTATTACAAGACCTACAAAAAGTCCTTCGTCCTCCACTCACTCACTCGCACGTCGACCTAATTAACTAAAACCTAGAACTAACAATAGTAATAGTAACAATCGATATTATTTTTCGTCATGCCTATACAGCATAAGTACAAGCCTATGTGCAATTAGTCGTAGTAAGTCCAACTTCAAGGGCTTGAGCTCCAGAGGATTTATTTAAGCATTTTATGTTGTGAAGGGTCTTAAAAAGTCATGTTGATGTCATCTGGTCACCAAATGTACCTATTCCATTTCATTGCATTACATTATTGAAAAGTAATGGTTTGACATGGATATCTCTGTCAGTGTCTGCCTCTTCAGCATAGTGTTGCTCTTGCTGATGTTGATTAGTGATTACTGATTAGTGTAACCAAAAATAAAGGAAAACACATGCCAGAAACTCCAGTCCAATGAGTCAACTTCAAATAACTATTTGAGAATCAAATTACAAATACAAATACAAAGTCGGATTTTCACTACAAACATATCTCAAATTTTCAAGTGTGTTAAATTTCTAGATGTATATAGAATATTCTATGCATCTCTCCAATTTTTAATTGATCAACCCAATGTACACGAACTTTTACTTTATTCTTTGCATATACAGTATTAATATTTGATATCTTTTCCATCTGTATGTCTAACTGCATAGACGCTGACGCGGTGGTTATTTCAATCCTGGAGTATTAAATTCCATTCGATGCGTGCACAAAATTAAATTCTTATTTTTTATTTGGTATTTCTATGTCCATCGTCCATGAGTAATAAGTTAGTTTGCATTTACAATATTACCACCCCCACCCTAGAATAATGATTCTTTAAAAAAAATACTTCTGTGCATATGGATGGATATGATTTTTATTACTTTTTGGACAAAAATTCTTCTTCTTTTATATTTTCAAAATACAGAAATTTTAGTTAGCAGACATATTTGCAGCTGATGAAAATTAAATGCAATTGCCCTTTGCCTTTATGAGTCTAGAGGACTTACTTAGTTGGAAATGGATATGTACACATGTATTCATTTGACAGTTAAAAAATTTATTTTAAACCAACCATGGTGTTTTTCTTTATTTAACGAAGAAGATGATGGCGATGGATACTTAAAAAAAAATTTCATTTTAATGTTTATGTATATTATTTTTTATTAGTATTTCTTTCTATCCTTTGACTTGACTCTTTATGGAGGACGTGACAATCTGGTTTGTTTACACTGTGAATATGCAATGCAATGCATGGGATTTTTTTCCAGAGAACTTTTTTGTCATTAATTAAACCAAACCAAAGAATAAGAAATATCTTGTAGTGACCTAATATGGTAGTCAAATGATAATGCTTATGGGAAAAGTCTATTTACGTATGACAACCAAATTATTTCTTATCCATAGCCTAGACATTAGCGTATGCATGCATTTAAGATAACCATAACTAAAAGTTAGCTGACACGGACAGACAAACTTTGGTTATTATTGGTTGGACTAAGGATTAAGGTGAATAGTCACATAACAATTAAACAAACAATGCCTTGTCTTGAGTTTGACTTAACTTGATTTGGTAAAAGTTTCTACGAATTTGATTTGATTTAAGAAATCACAATTAGATCAAGGATCTTGAGAAAACGAGCAAAGACATTAGCTTGGTTCGAACTGTTCAAAGTAGAAAGAAAAGGAGATCAATTACCTTCCTATTCCATGAAATGAAACCTAATTTTATTTTTTATGGTATGTTGGGTTAATGTCTTAAGGTGGAAGTTTTATTAGCTAACTAGTTACCGGAAATAACAAATCAATTTATAGATTAAAAGGAAAGAAGAAGAAAGATAAATTACTACAGAATAGAAGTACATACATACATACACGTTCCTGCTAATTCAAAACTTTGAGGTTGAATAGAAATCACAAAATTCACACGCCCACTTGATCTCTGAACTGAACCAAATGACTAGGAACTAACAAAACTAATTGAAAGTTGCAAAAGGTGCAATTTAGGCATCGCATAATCATACACACACCACATATACACACGCAAAAAAACTGGATCAATTTTTTTTATTGGTAATTTAGAAAATAGTCCTAGTATTATTGACTCATCAAAGCAACATGAACAAGCAAGCAATTGCAATTGTTGAGCAACAATTGAGTCATACTGAAAAATCTTTATTATTTCTGTCTACAAATTAGCATAATACAGTACAATGCAGCGTTTCTTTAGACAAATTTACAAATTGAAATCCATTTGTTTGCCTTTTTTGCCCCAGTACCAGCCGTGCCTCCAGTTTCAGCTACTTCGTAATCTGTCATTCATTAGACTTTTTTCCAAATGAGGAATATATACATAACATAAATGGTTAATGGGATTTGGATTTATGTACATGTTTCCATCATTTCCAAGTTCCAACAACTCCAACCAAGTCCAGTCTGTCCAACCTACATTGTCTTTATTTACTTTTTTCTGTATCTTTCTTCACAACCAACCTGGCCTGGCCTGAACCTATGCATTGATATATATGAACATCCATACAAACAAACAAACAAACAAGTTCATGGTTCATCCATCCTTTTAAAAAACTAAACCCTATATAAATCCAAAAAAAAACTTTTGAACTTAATGTTTAATTTTACCAATTTGGTTCTGCTCGTTTGATTTTTTTTTCTTCCTAAAGGAAATCAAGATAGATACTACTACGAGTATAAGACAGTTAAATAAAGTTAAGAGTTAAAAAACCCGTCTTGATTCCCACTGTCCATTGTTTTATTCTTTTTTTTCTCTCTAGATAGATTATTTGGGGAGGAAGGATAAGAAATATTAAAGGAATAGAAAAGGAAGAAGACGAAGAAGAAGGAGCGATGGAGTCGTAATTGTTAATCGTAGTCGTAGTTAGTTGCATTGCAGAGGATGATGATTAATCATGGCCTGCATAAATGTAATGTGTAATGTTGAATTAGCCTGAAACAAATGCACTACAAATCCAAACAAACAACAACAATGCAATTGAATTTGAATTGAATGGTGTGCCTTGGCAGTGGCTCATTAATTGAACACACTTTTTCTTACCAATTTATCCAGCTAAACATCATCAGATTCTTAAAGAAAGAATAGCTAAGAAATAGGAAATTCAAGCTATTTCATTGTTATTAGAATCTATAGTAGACACACGGTTAATACCATTTTTTCTCATTCATTCTTCAAGTAATACGCAAAACGCAATGCTAAAGGAACAGAAAACAGAACAAAGCTTCATCTTGGCTTGGCTTTAGCTTTTCCTTCCACACACACACAATTCCTCCCTCTTACTTCGTTTTGGTTCTTCATATTCAATTCAATTCTCCTCGTTTTACGTTACGTTATACCAACTCGAAGCCAGAACCAAAACCAAGCCAAAGCCAGAGCGACCGTCAGTTGTTCAAAGATCTTTGGAGAGGGAGGGTCGTTGTCGTCGTTGCTGTTGCTGAACTATCCTTAGATTTCATTGTTGTTCCTTCATTAGTTCATCGTTCATCCATAGGAAAATACTCTAGGAAGTTTATTCTTATTGTTGGTTTCATATTGAAATCTTGATCCACAAAAACTGTGCGTTACGTTAGGTTCGATCCCGATTTCTGAGTTATTGTCCCTACAAAAAAAAAAACACCGGAGAATTTATCACTGTTGACTGTGAGAAGAAGGAGAGTGAAAGTTTGCTAGGTTGCATTTTGGCTGTGCAAGCAATGCATAAATAAACGTAAATGGACGCTATAAACTGTAATAACTATATGCTAATTGCGGCTAGAATTACATACAGTTAGTGTTGCAATTTGGTATATTTTTTTGGATTGATTTAATTATTGTGGGTGGATGTATGTGTCGTTCTCCGTTTACCTGAAAAAATAATACAATATTGTTTGTATGTTTGTCCTATCAATTTTCAAACTTCAAAGATCACACAAACACATACAAACGACGATCAGGATCAGACAGAAATAGAAAATTCAATTCAATCAATTGACAATTGACAGATCAAAAGAAAGTAAAAAGACAAAAGGAATGCTTTCTCCTTTGTTTTGTGTTATGTTGACCACCCAAAAGTGATATAAATGAAATGAAAGTGTTGTCTAGAGATAGATAAAGAAAGCTATCTTATCACCTATAAAAAACCCTACACTACGTATACAAAAAAAACTTGGATTTTGTTTAGTAGGCTAGGCATAGAACTGACACAGAGTTGAGTTGGAGTTTTTTGTTTGCTATTTTTTTTGCACAAAGAAAGAATACTTACAATGTGCTAGATCAGCAAAAACCAAACAAAAAAGAAACTTACTTACTAAAAGAAATCGAAGCCAAATAGCCAAAGAAAAAGTGCAAAATTATAAATTATCCCATAAGGATTAAGGACTAACAAGGATTCAAGGATAAGACGCTTAAGTTACATTTTGAACTGCCAAAATTCTCTTAGCGGATTGTGCATAGAATATTTATAATTCGATAACTTTTTTGCATCGATTGATTGACTGAAAAATTAGTATGCTACGTTTATGCTAAATTGAACTATTTATTTATGGATAACAATTACAATTTGGAAGTTCCGACGATCAATTGCAATTGCATTCATCAAATTCAAATTCATCGTCAGTAGTTGAGTTGTTGAGTTGACAAAGAATGATTGCACCGGCGATATCGGTGGCGGATACGGATTATTCTCCTGATTTTTGTAATTCGAATTCAATTGCCAGAAGGAAAAATAAGATTAAATTCAACACGATGAGGATAACTCTAACTATGCCGTGGCGTTGGGTCTTTTATACGTCTCTCTTCTACTTAATCACTTCAACAGGTAAGAAGAAGCAAAAAAATAAAATAAAATAACCCCATGGATATCATGGATTTACTTTAGCTTTACTTTTACTAAAACATCAAGTATCAACTATCAACACGACATTTGTTTTAAGCTCCTTTCTTGATGTTGATCCTAATAGCCATGCCATAGCCATACCTGATGCCTAACTTGAAGCTTATAACTTTCAGTACTTTACTTTACTTAACCTTAAACCCCATCATTATGATGATGATAATAATGAGTATTATTATGATTATTTGATTAAACGTGCATTGAGATTTGGGATTTGCTGTTTTATGGAATTATAACATCATATCCATTCATTCATATCAAAAAAATTCTATCATATTCATATCAAAATCGTGCATTACAGTTTCTTGACTTTGAATTTATCTGACTTTTTGATACCATATAAGTTATAACGTACAAAATTTTCATTATCATCCCATTTCCCATATAGTTCGTCTTCGTACCTATAATATTTTCTATTGCCTTCTGGGATTTAAGGATTTAAGCTTTTTGTTGTAGTGTAGTCCTTGTACATTAGTTAGTACATTGTACTTGGATTCTATGATGGTATTCTGCCTCTGCTCTGCGTTTAATGACACGATATTTAGGAAATTGTAACATTTGACATTAGTTCCAGCCAAGTAATTTTTGAGTTCATAAAGGAGGAAAACAATACTACTGGAGAAAGCCATAGAATTGCCATTGCATTGCATTTTGCATTTGAATGTAATCTAATGTAATGTTATGTAGGGCAGTAGTGAAAACAAAAGGAAAGGAAAGGAAAGGAACGACAGACAGGCAATATAAAATTGTAATGTCTAGTGACACTGCACTGCTCTGTTTTTACTCCTGGAGAAAGTTTTAGCTTGTGTAGTTTACTTACGGATTTTTTAGTAGTTAAAAATACAGATAGTGAAAAGGAAAAAAAAAGAAAGGGAAAGCAAAGAACATATAAATCTTATGGATGGGTTGGTTGGTTTGGTGTGGGGCGTTTGAGAGTTTTCACTAGACTAGAGTATATTCGTATATTCGTATATTGTATGTAGTTATTCTTCCACACGCACTTTATTACCCTTATTGAAATATATCACTTGTTAATTCTATTTTTGTCCCACTTTATACTTTCACTATACGACTTACGACACCACGACCAAGATTTTTGGGATAAGATTATAAGGGATTTTTAGTTGCTCCTTAGCATTATCATAGCTCTTTATGTTCTATGTTAAAAACTAAAAATCCATTCAATTCAAGTATTTTCATTTTTCATATTATTCTTATTCTGGCCTGAGCCTAACAATGTGCCAAAGTCATGCCATCGCCATGGCCATGCCATATCTGATCTACATGGATTTCCATACTCCAGGCTATGACTATGACTATAACCATTATCATTTTCATTAACAATTTACTTTTGGTCCATTTTTTTGTTCTTCTTTTTCTTCTTTATAATTTTATAATCTTCATCTTTAATCTTCCGACTTTGGTAGTAAAGTGTATAAGTACATAATGAATAATAACAGTTACTTCACTTATGTATGTTTCTGTAAAGTTTTTATTATTTCATTCGTATATTCGTATTCTTACATAAAGCACCTGGTTTGACTGGTTAAACTTGTAATTTAAAGGAAGAAGAAGGAGAAGGAAAGAAAAAAATTGTTAAACACAGAATTACAGAAAATCTGCAATACAAAGTGTGGGAGGAAAAATAAGAAAGAAAATGAATATTTTTATTGACAAGATGTACCCAAAAAAAGAGGGCAAAATATAAAATTTTATTAGATTTCATTCTAGACAGGTTTTTCTTTCCTTCTCCTTATTCTACTCAATCTACAAAAATACAAATACAAACATACATACAAAATTCTCAATGGTTTATTTGCACCTCGCTGACTTGTAGTTATCTTATGCGTTGGGTTGGTTGTTATGTTTCCAAGCAGCGCTTTATTCATCTCCATGATGCCATTTATTTCCATTGCCGATGAGAAGGTGTTGATAAGAGGAAGGAGAAGGAAAAAAAATCTATAGAAAGAATAAGAATACTGAATAAGAATCAACTATCAAGTGAAAGTTCTCCTACGTATGTTGAGTATGTGTATGTTATATCTAGAATCGCATTCGGAATCGCTTGATTACATTCACTTTTTTCCTTCATCAAAATTATTTACTTCTAGAAAATACAAATAGAAAAAATAGCAGAGAAAGTTTTTTATTATTAAATTTAACAGCCTGCACACAACATCTATGTACACAGTAGTAAACACACATACAAAAATTGTGTACATCTTAATTTTGTTTGTAAATCTATAAAAAAAAATATTTCTAAAAGAAATGAATTCAATCCAAAATTCCAAATGCTATTCGTTTCGTTCGTATTTTGCTTGTCCATGTCTACGAACAACCAACAACAGCATAACATATTCTTTCATATTTTTTTCTCCTCGGATTGGAAGTCCAAGTGTTTGATGTTTATGTTTATATAACCCAGTTTGGAGTTTGAGTTTGGAATATGGAATCTAAAAAAAGGAAGCTGGACGCTGGAAAACTGGAGTCACTTTGAATATGTAGTTGTAGTTTTTCTTAGGATTTTCTTTCTCTTCCCCTTTTTCATTCTCTCTCCTTCTTCTTTTTTGAAATATTAGATTCCAAAGAATGGTGACAAGAAAATACTCTTTTTACTTCTACACATTGATAAAGGATGCTTGCTGTTTCTTCTTGATGTAGTAATATAATGTTATAGGTCCTGCCTTTTCGTTCAGAGTCGGTAACATGTTAGCATTTGAGCATTTTGTAGGTTAATGCATGGCAAGGTAGCCATCCATAACATTACCAACAACTCGAACGGCACCAATCACATTCTGAATCATTTTACCTCCAACTCATTTTGAAGTTGAGAGATCGGCCTTTAACGTACAGTAGAGTTATTATTGATGATACGTTATATGCTATATCCTGAAGACAACAGCATGAATCATCCTTGACTTCTACATAGTTTAGTTTTATATTTCTTCTTTTTTTATTTTTTTTGGGTCCAGCTAGCTAAACCAAACCAAGCCAAAGCCAAGCTATCCAGCTAGCTAGATTTTCTAGAATATGCATTCTTTGAGACAAAGACAAAGTAAAAGAAATATAAGTAAACTACTATAGTAGACATACAGCCTCAAAATATATATATACTCTACTCGATTCTTACATAAGGAAATCCAAATTTCATTCCTTCCAAATGGGTTTTTCATATATATAAGTATAAGTATTTTTTGGAGATTTGGATTTGGAAGTGCATGTTTGTTTTTTATTTATATCTATATATGTATGTATGTAGTAGTTGGATTCTTCTTGAATGTTGGATTGGACTAGTAGTTTTACAAATTTCCATTTCCATCTTTATTCCACTTTGAAGAAGAATGGCTATATAAGGGCTCTCCTTTTTGTACCAAGGAGTCAAGACATGAACTGTGATTTCAGATTTTAGTTTTTTGGACTTATTTGGTATATTCGTTCGTATATTCTTGATTTCTTTAGAGCCGGTTTTTTTCTTCTTCTTCGTCATCTTGTAGTTTGTATACTAAACAAATCTGTATATTCGTTCGATATAACATAAACATAATGTAAATGTTGATTGTATCTTAAACAAAAGTCTATTCACTTCTCACTATTCGCATAGTAGTAGTTTTTTAGAGGACAAGAATATTCAAATTATTAGCTAAAATAAAATATTGTATCAACTTGTCTATCTGGATGTTTTACATTTATTTATACAATTTGAATTTCACTGAAGCAGCAGCACGTGAAGATGAGAATAGAAACAGGAGCTGTAGCTGTGCTTTTTTATTTTTGGTTTTACCATAGTACAAACAAACATAACAAAATAATTTGATATTGAATACTGGTACAGGTATACGTATACAGTAGGAATAAGAGTGAAATGACAAACATTTCTACTAATGATTTGTTTGTTTTCCCTTTTTGGGAAAAATTGGAATTTTAGTTTTAGTTTAGTTGTAACTTGTAGTTTAGGATTTGTTTTGGTTTTTGTATGTAGAATACGATACATATAAGAGAAAGAAAGCAAAGGTAAGAAACATACGTATTGTATTAGGCCTATTTAGTTCACATGTTCACATGTTAGATGTTAATGCTCATTTTTTTTTGAACTCGCATTCGCAACTTTGAACGAAGAAGCAGTAGAAGAAGAAGCATAATAAACTAAACTTTTATCTTTTCCTCCTACGACCAATTTTTTATGTTGACATCCGACCTATTTCATGATGATGATGAGAGAAAAACTTGTACTTGTATAGTCTTCGTAGTCTTACTTGTATCTTACTATCACTCTTGAAGTCTTGACTTAACTAATCTTTCCTTAAAGTCCATTCAACCAAAAGTTTGTTGTAATTGTTGTATATGGATGAATGACGGAGATGCATATTCATGCAGTATAAAGTTTAAATTGCAGGTGTGTCAAGTTTATGTAAACGTAAACTACAAAATCCGTCTTATTATTAAATTATGTAAGTATAACCAACATAAACATAAAGAAAAAAAAATAAGAAGAATCCTTTTGGGGTTTTAATGGATGAGATACTTGTGTTTGTGTACCTTACAAGTTTTCTCTAATGAACAAAAAGACACTTGAATACAAGAACGACAATGACTGAATTAGTCTTTTCCGTCATATATACGGGCTTGGTTTTTAGGTTTTTTGTCCTACCTGTTTGTTTGTAGCTTTTTCTTATACTTTGTACTTATGCTTTCCTCTTTTCTTAGATAATAAATATTTATGTGACTTGGAAGTTGCAAGTCTGAAAAAATATTGTTACATATGTGAATTCTGAATGTAATGTGATGATATTATTACTCTCTTTAAACAATTTTATTAGTTTTTAGTAAGTTCAGCCTTTCCTTTCCTCTTTCAAGATTTTTTTTTTATATTTTTCACCTGCACAACTCTTCTGGAACAAAATCCAATGTACCATGCCATGCCTGAATTACATAATTTCATTTGCAATGGTAGTGTGTTTCATATTAATAAAGTAAAGTTAGTTTAGTTTAGTTACTTTAGTTGTCTTATTAGTATGTATATGACTGTAATATTATTATTAGGAAAAAAAGCAGAGGTTCAAAAAAAATATATAAAATTGAACTAGAAGTTATTATTTCCCATCCACCGAACCATATCCGTCTGTCTTGACTTAACTCTACTCCACCAACCGCATTTTTATTATCATTTTTTTCTTATTCTTAAGGCCTTTCCTTTTTTTTCCTTGGGTGCTATAAGTTAGTTCTACATATACTACAATGCTATGCTATGCTGTAATTCTCATTGTCAAGTTGAAGAAGTCTTCTTCCTTTTCTTCTTCTTCGTCTTCTCAATCTGCATTTAGATGACATAAAGAAGTACTGCACCGGGAATACATTAAATTTTTTTTTGTTCTTTTTTCTTTCGTTTTGCATTTGCAGTCTTAATTTTTTCTTTTTTACAATGCAATGCAATCCATTGTTCTAAAAAGGAAGCTAAAAGGAATACAATACATAGAAAGGTTAATTTTAAAGCTGAAGGTTAACAACAATAATTCTATTTCTATTCCTAAAAAGTTTTCCATATGCTTCCTTTGTTATAGTTATCTATACTAGAAAGGGTACACCTTAAAAACGAAATGAAATGGAAAATTTGTAAATCAAACCCAAACAGACAATTTTTAAATTAGAACATATCCAGTTTCATAGGGTAGAGTTTTGAGGTTTTTTTGCAAATTGGAAAAAATATATATAGACAGATCGTTAAATTTTATTGCCCAACAATAATTCTTCTTCTTTCTATGCTTGTCTCTATGTGTGCCTGTCTGTTTCTTCCTATGAGGCTATGACTAACAACTGACTAACTCAATGAGTGAGTGAGTGAAAGTTTTTGCATTTTGTAATAATAATTTCTTTTGAAAACAAAAAGAACAGGACGAGGACAGGACAGTAAAGTATTTGTTGTGTCTTGCTCTTGTGCAAGTTAAAGGACTTGACATGACAGGGGAAGGACAATTTTAGATGTCAGCTTGTCCTTTCCTTTTCCTTCTTGTATTGTACAGTATATGTCCTTTAATGTTATCTTGTATCTCAAATCCAATTTCTTTACTCAGATCCACCTTCTTTCTGTGTAGCGTAGCGTTTTTTCAAAGGAAACTTCTTTGTTGCAATTTTTAGGAAGGAATTTTGCGAATAAGTCGAGTCAAGTCAAGGCAATGTTTGAGATGTTGCTTTGCCCTTGCCCCAACTGAATCTGCTCCTTTTCTTATTCATTTTGTTAAACATTGAGTTTTTGAATTGAATTCCATTAGATATAATAGGGATATCTTTGCTTACAGTTACAAATACAAAACGATGCTGGAGACATACACATAAAAATGTTAGATAGATAACGTAGATATTAACATTATTACCAACCCACATGTTACATTGAACGTTGATATATAAAAAAAATACCATCAAAAAATCTAGTTTTGACATTAATGTTGACTGTCTATACTTAGCAGTTTTTACTTTTTAGTCGGCTCATTCAGCTCAGCTCAGGCCTCCGCAACTCCACATGGAACCATATTGCATTGCATTGCTGATGATGTTATACAATGAAAGAATTAATTACCTTTCCTTTTTCCTCTTCTATTCCATTTTATTCTATTCTATAGCTTTCTATACCATCTGTGACAAAAATCATAGTTTTTGAGTTCCGCTAATCATTTATGAGTATAGCAATAGCAAAAGTCGTGATTCTTGAGACAATTTGTTTTTGTATATTTCTGTATTTTGTTGCAAAATCCAAAACCTACACACACAAAATTTAAGTAAAGGTTTTTACTTTTTATCTCTATTCTGTTAAAATAATTTTATGACTTTGTTTGGTATGTTTTGGTATATTGTTATACATAAAATATCACAATTAAAATTTAACGATGCGAAGAGAAAATCAGGTGTATAAATGTACAATGTAATTAATACATTTTCAGTAAATCAAGTCTTACTTTTTTTTTGCTATATGTTTATTTGTACTTGTACATACATAAAAGTAAATGATTCCAATGAGCACCTTTTGTCTTCTTTTTTTGTTTTATTATTTTATTCTTTTATCCCAAACATGGTGAATTTTTATGTTTGTATAATGTTACATTATTTGGAAACTTTGCGTGTGTTTTTTTGTTGAAAAAACTGGAATTCCAAATACGAATTCTTTATTAAGAATCTTCTTGTTTAAGACTTAAGTAAGCGAGAAGATTTAAGGAAGAATGGAAATGGATGGAGCGCCCATATGCTGTTCTATTTGTAGTCAAACTTTTCTCGTTGGCCGATTGTTTCATATTCTTTTTGCAAAATACTTTAGTTTAATAATAATACCTAATACTCCAGCCAGCTTTTCCAGTCATTTTTTATTATACATAGCGTTGCCAGCTAGCTCCAGCCACAAGGAGTCCGGTTTAGCGACGAGTCATGAATTGCATGCAAAGTGGGCACAGCTGGTACCATCCATGAAAGTCTGTTCTGTTTGTATACTCTGTGTATGTTGTATGTATATGAATGAAAATTCAAGTTCGTTTTTTCCTTTTATATCATGTATATTTTAGTCAAAAAGAAAGAAAGAATAAAACTTTTCTGGATACTACGAGTACAAAACTCCTAGTGGATCCTATTTACTTGGCCACGTAATCTGTCAAATCTTTTTTGAAATACCACAGTTGGAAAAAATTACGTGAGCCAAAAAAAACGAAATCACTCTGTCTGTCTACTTATGACTATGATTCTGTATGTATTTTGTGTACTGTAAAAAATAAGACTTTGACTTCTTCTCCACTGTAGGTATTAGTTATGGATGGAACATAATCTGCTAACATATGGATCAGTATTTTTCTAAATTTTTTATTTTTTTTTATTTTCAAAGATGTAAATTGGTTTCTAACAACATGTGGATTTTGTATCATTTCATTTCATTATTGCTTGCATTGCTTTTGCTTTGCTTTGAAGAAAAAAAAATCGAACGACGAAAAGAAATACTTAACCAGACGCTTAGCTAGGAGTTAGCTCAACTATTATGCGTACTTGTTTTAAAAACTTTATATAATGGGTTTTTTGTTATTTTTATTTTATTTTTTACACATTCTGTATTTCTGTTCTACTCGTTTGTTCGTTACTTAGCTGCTTAAAATTAGCTTTTTTGTAAATTGTAAATGGAAACCAAAGTAGTGGAGCAGTGTAGACAAACTAAGGATTTATTTTTTAGTTTTGAGGAGGAGGTTGAGGATGACTATGACTGAGTCACTAACTAAATAAATTATAATAAATTATATTTTGTACGAATATTTTCCTCGTAGTATTGTATGCTGTTTCGAAATACAAAAGATCCTTTCAAGATTACTCATTGAAGAGTTAAAGATCATTTCAATTTCGTTATTATTGAAATGTTTCAAGTATATCTTTTTTTGATTGTCTAACCTATCAACTATCAACTAAATTGAATATGTTTTTTGTTTGCTTTGAACATTGATTCTTGAATTTTGAGGACTACTTTGGTTGGTTTGCATTTGATGAATTGTTATTATTGAATTGACAAGTATGCTACAGCTCCACACTTCAAAAGAAATTAAAATGGTCAATGATCAATCTCTACAAAATACAACAATACTTTTACTTGTACGGTTTTTATCCCTTTGTTTATTTCACATAACAATAACAATAAAGGCGACCACTTATGTACTTATGTCTCTTTAACAAGGCTTTTAGCACGTTTTTTTTTATTTTAATAATAATAGAATCGTGAGTTCCTGAACGACACAAGATTTCGTAAAACTAAACTAACAAGTATAGCATTTGGAAGAAACTTTTTTTTATTATTTGTTTGTTTGTACACAAACAAATGGTACGCAATGGCGATGCGTTAAATGATGTAACATTGTTTTATGTTTAGTTGTTCCGCGTAAGTTCGTAAGTTCCATATTCTTCGTATCCAACCCTTCCAAAAAGTTATATTTGTCATAATACACTTTCTTTGGAAAACTTTGACTCTTTTTTTTTGTTATAGGTCTAAATAACTATAAACCATGGCTTGTAAGTTAAAGATCATCAAGCTAAAGAGTTGTCTATATTTTTTTGTTTGACTCTGTGTTCTGTGTCTGTGTGGGAATGAGCTTAAGGGTGTTGTTAGTAATTTGATCCGAATGGTGTGATTAAGCTAAAGGATAATGAGAACATTGGGAATATAAACTAGCGAGCGAGAGAGTCTTCTTCTTCTTATTTCTTTGAGTCCATATTGGTTAGTCTCATGGGACCATTTCATTCTACTATTCAGTAGACCATAAACTTATATCTTAACTTACTTATACTTTTTAAGATGAGTTTAAATCAAAGTATTATGTATGTATAACATTTCTTATATTATTTTCTCAGGAAAAACAGACGGAATGAAATTATTAATGTAGATTGTAATAGCAGAAGCAGACTAAAATAGAGCCAAAAAAGCCAAACTTCCAACTTACAATGAGTAAAATTCATATATTTATTTCCAGCAAAGTTCTGTTCACTTCTGTTCCACCTTCTACACTTACATACACTCAAAGAACATTTTCAATTTGATTCATGAAACTTGATTTTCATTTTACTTTTACTCTCCGCCTGTGTCTCTAATGGATGAAACTTTTTTTTTTGTAAAAGAAAACTTCTGTAATATATATTAATTAACTGATTTTTCCCTTTTCTTTCTTTTTCTGAGCAGTCAAAAAAGATTTTTTTTCTGAAAACTGAGACTTTATTCTCTTAAAGCAAAATGTTAGATTAGAAAATTGCTAATAATAATCTACTCATTTTTTAGTGAGGTTAAAGTTATGTTATACCCAGCTATAGCTATACTTTATTATTATGATTTACATAGATACTTATAAAATATGGAAATCATATTATACCACTTTAGAACAAGAAGAAGAAAAAAAATATTCCAAAACCTTGGTTTTTGGGTTCATGGTTTGGAATATTTTCCCTTGTGGAAACAAAATTGGTTTTCTTTTTTCATCTGTGAGAAGAAAGAAGAAGAAGTGAAGAGAAAGTCTTATACATAAAAAAAGTTATTTAAAAAGCCATAGCTAGAAAATTGAAATAACAGTATAAGAAGGCAGAAGGACCATGAACTGAACTGAACCCCCCATTTTTCAATTTCACCTTCAATCTTTTTGAAGGCTTTAAGGAGCCCGGAGAAGGATATATTATATTCTGTCTTTGGTTATGGTTGTTAAACCTATAGAATAAAATGGAGAAAAGAAGTGAGGAAAAGTTAGTTTTGTTCATGTATTTGTGTTGTTGTATATTGTATATTGTGTATATGTAATATAAATGCAATGCAATCCAAATGCTGTAACATAAAAGAAAGGAGTGAAAGTAAAGTACGAGTAAAAATAGCATTATAGAAGGCATAGAGTGCAGAAGGAAATGGAATGAAATGAGATGAAAGTGACATAAATGTTTGAGAATGGTATGAAATGAAACTATGTATAGTGTATGGATGGATGTGTTCCATAAATGTGTGTCTGTGTGTATATGGTATGTGAGTAAACGTGCCTTTCTACTTTACTTTCTATTTCTGCTTCGATGTTTCATTCTATCTATCTTCACCAGTTTATATTTTATACATACATACATATAGGTTACAATTTACAAATTTTTAGTTTTTCATACATACAGCTATAGCTAGCATAGCAAGTTAGTTTTTTTCTAGATGTTCTAGTTGAATATGATTTTTGAACTTTTTTTCCTTCTCTCTCACTTGTATTCTCCTCTGGTGAAAATAGGAACTGACTGAAGAATATCTGAATATGAATATGGAAATAGATGAGTGCAAAATACGAATATATACCCAAAAAAACCAAATGCATCTCATCTTCATCTCTAGTTTTTTTCCCTTTTTCCTTCCTTCTGGCCTTTCGCCAACTTCATTTTTCTCCATTTGAAATCAAGTGTATACTAAATACTGACATAGAGAGCAAAAAGCAAAAGATAGAAAGGGTTAATGGGTACACGTACACATACTCTTTGATAAGAGTCACATCATTTTACATATGACATACATACATTAAAATTCTGTTTTTTTTTTGCAAAATGAAATAAAGGCATGACACGTAATATTATTTTGATTTTGAATGGGTAGGATCAACTGCTGTGTTGAACTTGAGAGAGAGATTATTTCATTTATTCATATTATTTAATTCCGTTGTCGTTGTACAGTTTGCTTATTTTGCATTATTTTATTTGGTAAACAATGGGATAGGATACAACGGTGTCCATCTGACTCTATCTTCCTTGCATTGCATTTGCAGTTTAGTTTATGTTAAGTTGATTCAAAAAAAAAATCCTTTCTTAACTGGACATCTTGCCAGGCCAGGATAAGAAGAAGAAAAAAGTAGTAAAAAAGACAAAGACGCTTTGTGATTGTGAGTGAAAACCGGTCTTCTTCGTAGGATTGCTTGAGGCATTTATCTAGTTTGATAAAACTGGGCTTCTTTTTTATTTGTATGAAATAAACGAAGTTATATGAAATGAACTCTAACATAACACAACACACCTTATGGTCCTTGTTTATGGAGAATTCAATTAGGAAGGAAGACAAAAAATAAAGCTTTTGGTTTTTTTGGCATCATTGGCATTAGCATTAGCATTCACTTGACTCCAACATAACACAAATCATAAGTTCAACTTTCAAAAAGGATTAAACTTAACTTAATGAATTTCCTCCAATTAAATACAATTAACTTTTCCTGTTTTGTTGTGTTATTTCATATTTCATTCCTCTCCTCCTTTTCCCTTAATTTTAACATGCAGTTCACTTCACAATTATTGAGTAACTATAACTAACTGGCATGGATGGATAAGTTCGTCTTAGTACACAGAACTACTATTACAGTGGTTCTTGGTTATCTTGTTCTTGTTCCGTGTGTTTTTCCTCTTATGTTTTTTTTGAAATCCTATGATTATCAAAATCCATAAATCATGAACAAACCTGACCACTTTAGTGTGGCTTGCCTCTACGTATTTGTATGGTAGAGTAGTCAAAGAGAAATTAATCATTACAGCACGAGATTTATATGTCGAATAGAAAGCTATAAATATCGATCAGTTGCAATCCAAATCCACAACATGACTTTGACTACAAATTTTTTTGCCATTTTGCTAACAGTAACACTAACATGAAGTTATTTTGTCGTTACGAACTTACGAACGATCCGATGTCCTCAATCTGAAACCAAAATGTAACAAGCCCGTCATACTAATAACTCATTTTCTCTTCCTTGTAAGTGTAAGTCCAAAGTAAAGTTTTGTCGGGCTATAATGTGACATACTTAAACTGAAGTGAGTTAAATACCTCACTCACTTTGTTTTAGAAATTTTTTCCGCATAAGAGAAAAATAATTTGTACAACATGATTGTAAAGCAGTGTTGTTAATTATTATGGGACATAAACATAAGAAGGATTATTATTATTACAATTATTACAATTACAAACATACGATGTCGGTTTGCCTTGTTCTTGTCCTGTCATAAATTTAACTTCCTTCCCATTATTTCTTATTACAATGTATTGCATGAATTGCAATGCAAAAAGGAAAAAAGTCGCTTCAAGAAAGGATTACTCCTAATACACACATATAGTTAAAGTCTAGCCTGCCTGGGAATTAACACTTTTTATTTTTTCTTAAATGCTCAATGTTCTTAATTCTTAATCTCAATTCACTTCCTCTATAAAGAAATAAATAACGAATCCAATACTAAGGTATACTACTTTCCTATACTCATTACTACTTGTACATGGAAAACCATTTTTCAACCTGTTTTTTATTATATGATTTGTATTATTGTATTGTATTGGAGCTCGTTAAATTGACTCCATTAAATCTCATTCTTCTCCTTTTTATTTTATTATTATTACTATTTTATACATGTAAGTTGTAAGACCAGAAGTATTAGTTTAGTTTAGATTTTTTTTTTCATGAATTTCATGATACTGATGATAATTCAATTCCTTTTTCCTTAAGCTCCAGTGGTTACAGTGGGACTAAACTTGAACTTCTTAAATGAAATAAATAATCTGGAAATTTTGTATTAAAATCAGATGTATTATTCCTTGGGAACTTATTTTTTTCTTCTTGTATTAGCCTAAGTAAAATATATAACAGGTTTTTTTTAAGAAAGAAAGAAAGAAAATAATCTGCACTTGTTGAAGGGTGTTTTTTCTTAGTTTTGCTTAGGCAGGGTAAGAGTCGAAGTCACCGGATATCCTTTCAAGATTTTCTTTCTATGATTTGATTCTAAGATTGTGTCAATTTTTTTTCTTA